>APFE031375783.1:96866-188986 GCA_000404065.3 Pinus taeda
CCCCCTGTGTACCCTTTTTTTTGGGAGTGTGAGGAAATGACCCCTTCTCATCCCCAAGTCCCCGGAGCACGAGGGAGCTAGGAAACTAGACCCCTAGGGGTGGGGGCAAGTCCCCGTGGAACACTGGGATTTTCTCTTAAAAAATGGACTTTTAAGCTTTAAAAGGCAAAATTGCAATCAGCACATCCAAAGGGGTGGACTTAAGGAGTGCATCGGAACCCCCCGATTAGCGATCTCTGATTAGATCGGATCGGCAATTGGAGGTGCGATCGGCCAACACCGACATCAGCGATCGGCGGTCGACAAAGTTCCCCGATATACAGGGCCTTGGACCTCAGCGACTTGTGATTGCGATATTGGGCTCAAACTCGATAAGTGTATATGCCCGATTTAATTTTTTTTGAAATCTGGGTAAACAGTTTTTGGTCGGATTTTAGTGTTTTACGAGGTTTTTAGTGTATTATCACTTCAACGATAAAAAAAACTATTTTGAATGCTTTGTTTCACCCGCCGACCCTTCCATTCAAACGACCTCTATTTTATGCCAAACAACCTCGATTTAAGAGGGATTTGTCCTAACAGAGGCATTATAAAGTTTGATAATTAGAAAAAGCAAGGGGGAAGGATTTTCAACATGTTGTTCAAGGTAGGAGAGCTTTCAGGTGGCCGATAGTGCATTTTGTCTATTTTGGACAAGTTTTAGATGTTTTCAGCCCCTCTTAATGCCAGGGATGCATTGGTGCTGCCCACTTCTCCATCTGAGATCTCCATCTCACAACCATTTGAAAGAATGGAGGTATAAGCCTCTTGTTATGCAACTGATAATTGCAAATCTCTTCTTTTCATGCCATTTAATATAAGAAGGCCTCCCCATTGTTCGAGCAGGGCCCAGAGATGTAGTCCGAGTTGGACAAACTCTGTTATCAAGTCTTTGTGTCTTCCTTCATGCTTTATGTGTTTCTTCGTCTTCTGTTCTTGTGTGCACATTAAATTTCTGTGTTAAGCTGCAATTTTCACATGTGATTCTTTTCATACATCTACAAGAAAAAGATCCCTGGATCACTTAATTGACTATATATAGGACCCTCATTCTCATTTGTAATCATCTAACATCAATTCTTTTATATAATATACAATTTACAATTACTATCATACAATGGATGTCTTTGTTTACGAAGTATTTTAAATATTTCCGTTGCGTATACGACTTTTGGTTGTTACATATACCAATGTAACAACCAAAAGTCGTATATGTAATGGAAATACTTAAAATACTTTGTAAACAAAGACATCCATCGTAGTATAGTAATTGTAAATTATATATTGTATAAAAGAATTGATGTTGGATGATTGCAAATGAGAATGATGGTCCTATATATATAGCCAGGTAAGTACCCTTTCACGAACAGGCATGTCTCTAAAACATGCCTTTTCATTATTAACTAACTAACCATTAGTTAATTTACTTATTATTTATTATTATATTTATATTATTATGATTATTATTTATTATCTATTTATTATCTATTTTTACATAATTTATGTTCATAACACTATGGTCAAAATATGCAATTTATCCCCACGGTCAACACAAGTCAAAGTGCTCCAAATGCCTCGGTTTCTGTGCCAAATAATGCGACATGCACAAACAGATATATGCGTAAGAAATTGAACTCAAATTTAGCGCAAAACAATAAGGTCAACGCTAGTCAAAGTTTAGATGAACTTCATATTTTCAGCCCCTTGAAATTGACCTTCTTCCTACTCGCATGTGTGAAGAGAAACCCTATAATTTCATATTATACGAACCAAATGAAGAAGAGATGATGAGTTGTGATGATGTCCAAATGAGCTTGAGGTCAATTGTATTCATATGCAACTTTGGAGGGCAATTTGTCCTTAAGTCGACCTTGACAATATGCGTACTTGTGGGCTTGACTTCAAAAATACAATTTTCCTTATCCAAATTCAATGCTTCAAAGGTAAATTTTGGTCCCGTCGGAAAGAGGAATCTAGTCCAATGATTGGAATTTGTCACTGAACTGCCAAATTAACACTCCCTCTTAGCTAGGGAGAAATTCCAATTGTACCATGTGATCATCGCAATTATCTCATCATCAAATCATGTTTCATCTTTGATCATCTCTACTCAACTCTATCTATTGAATCATTCTCAAATCTAACGAAGAAGAATCATAGGGGAGCTATAGCTACCACCCTCTATCGAGCAATAGGAAAGATATAACTTATTGAGCAAGGATCACAACTATCCCAAACCCATTGTGCAATTAATGGGCGAGATACCACTTGTTATAAGAGGTAAGGATCACATGCATCCTATTTCCTACTGATCTTCCCAACAATGACCCTTAAGAGTCATGTGGTAGAACACCTGTAGCATAATCCAAGCTTGGGTGAGATACTCGACCTACGAAAGGTAAGGATCACACACCCCAAGCCTCCTCAACCCATTGGCCAGATGCAAAGGGACAATCCTAACAAGCCCAGCGTGTGGGTATGATGCCAACTAGGGTATACTCTGCTAGACCAAGATAGGGGGAGATACTTGACTTGTCATAAAGAACCAGAATTACGCACACCCTATGGGTGACAATAGGGGAGATACCCGACCTGCTACAAGAGTAGGGATCACACACACCTATTGTCTAGAGGTCCCTCAACCCAAGGAGCCCTCAACGCTCCATTCCCACATTGGGAGCTCTACCAAGGGGGAAGAGCTATGCTCAGTGTTCTCGATCAGCAAAGACCCTTATCTGGAGGGGTCACATCCATCAGTCCAAGCTGCTCTTTGAAGACCAAGAACTTCCCTTTTGGAAAATCCTTGGCGATAATATTTGTTATCTACTCGTCTGTTGATATGTGATGGAGTTCCATGACTCCTCTATGCACCATGTCTCGAATGTAATGATCTCTAATCTCTATATGCTTGGACTTGTCATGATTCATGAAATATGGGATTCTCTGCCAATCATATCCCACTTTTGTTGTCGCAATATATCATTGTAGTGTCGAGGACCTGGTCTAATAGCTCGCCAAAGAGGTTTCTCAACCAAATTTCTTCACATCTAGGCATGCTAGTGGCAATATATTCTACCTCAACTATACTCAAAGATACAGACTTATGTTTCATACTCATCCAATAAATCATGGCGGATCCGAGGCTAAAACAACATCCTGAAGTGCTCTTCCCATCAACAATGTTTCCTGCCCATTCAACATTAGTATATCCACAGAGTCTCACATTTCCGAAAGTATATAAGGGTAATAGTCCCATGCAAATATCTCAGAATGTGTTTGAAAGCAACCCAATGTACATGGAGGGGCTTAGTCATAAATTGGCTCAAGGTGTTCACTGCAAAGCGTATGTCTAGACGAGTGTTCACAAGAAACATCAAATGCCCAATCAACTGTCTATACTTGAATGGATTCGCCAAATCGGGTCCTGCAACTTCTCCACATAGCTTCTTGAAATTCATTTCCATCAGAGTGCCTAGAGACTTGCGTTTTGCTATTCCAAATCTCTCCAAGAACTTCACAACATATTTTCCTTGTGAAAGGAAAATTTCATCGGGTCTTCGCCACACCTCAAGTCCTAGAAAGTAGTGCATAAGTCCAAGGTCCTTCATCTTGAATTCAGAGGCAACCTCCCTCTTACACTCGATCATCAGGGGCTCACTACCTGTCAAGAATAAATCATAAACATATAAAACCAAAATCAAAGGCATAACTTGGACCACTTTGAAATAGAGGTTGGGATCGACGTTGCTTCTCATGAATACAAGCTTCACTAGGTACCTATCTATACGAGCATACCAAGCCCTAGGGGCTTGCTTCAAGCCATATAATGTATTGGATTTTCCCCATGTGCTAAGTGTGTTTGTCCCCCGACCATCTTTTGCATTTTGTGGTACATTTTCCTGTTGAATGTGGCCAGATATGCTTTATATTTCTTTTTAGCTGCATCAACCTCCGGGGCATCATTCCAAGCTTAACTTAAGGTGTGGGCAAGGGGAAGGGGCAAGCTAACCCTATGTGGACCTAGGTGGGAGAAGTCATGAACGGGGTAATAATGAGTGGAAAGGGGGTAATATGAGCAGATAAGGGAGTGAGATCATGCAAACAAAATCGGGGTTTCCCATGAAATACCATCCCTAAAGCCAAATGGTCAGTAAAAGAGATTCCATAGGACTAGAATGAAAGGTTAATATCTAAAAGGGACCTATGGGACAAGGGCATAGACCTAACCCATTCTTTCCGCTGAATCCCCCCACTAATCCGTGCCCAAAAGTGTCCATGATAAGCAATACAATACTCAATTACCAAATGACAAGGCATACCTTTAGGTTCGGGAGGCCCAACTTCAAACATATGATCATGGCAGATGGGTGAGGGACAACATGGCTGGCTCAGGTGGCGTTGAAATGGCATAATGAGCTAGTTGGTGGCTACAAGAGGTTGCTGCCTACCGGTTGAGGAACATCTTGGAGAAAAAATTTCTAGGGATATCACCCACAAAATAGTGGGTAACATCTGGCTCCAACTGGGACGTGATCTCTCAAAGAAGTGGGGAAGCTACTCGAACGGAAGGTCACGAGAAGTCAAGCAATCTCTTGGTTATTGTAGACCTATCACCTACACATATAATAGATGGAAAAACACGGGGCAACATGCTTTTGTGGCCTCTCATGATCACACATACTATATGTCAGGCCATAAAATCAACATAACATAAAATATGTAGATATGCATCTATTTACCATGAGAAATATCATATAATATTATTTATAATGCAAAAAATCATCATGCAATGCATCCTACTCTACCATGCATATGATACAATGTCAAGTCTCAAGATAATACTTCTTTAGGAGTTGCCCATTCACGAGAAGGGGAATGGAGTCACCATCCGGAGTTTCTAAATGGTATGAGTTTATCCTTGCCACATCACTTATCTTGAATGGACATATCCAAAGGTTGTCCCACTTCTTATGCACGATGGGTTTTTCTCTTCTTTTATCCCACAAGAGCACTAGATCAACGGGTTTGAAGGCTTTGTGTTGGCTATATTTAAAGGCGACTTTCATTTTATCATGACTACGACCAATTTGATCAAAAGCTTTCCTTCTATTTTCATCATTTTCAATTATTTGATCGATTCATGATTGTATGGCATTTTGTTGATCAGGGAAATATTTCATGCATTCAAGAATGGGTAACTGCATTTAGATAGGAAAATTGGCCTTAGAACCATAAACCAATTAGAATGGGCTAAAACTAGTGGAAGCCTTTAAAATCGTTCGGTCGGCCCATTGGACGTACTCGATCTTGCTATCCCAACCTTTTTTATTATCACCAATAGTTCCTTTGATAAATGGTTCTTGTTACTTGACTCAGCCTGCCCATTTCCTTAAGGGTAATAATTGGAGGAATGTGATAAGATTATGCCATACTTGTTACACAAGGATGTCAGAGCCATAGAATCAAAAGCTTTGGCATTATCAGTGACAATCTTGGCGGGAACACCAAACTTGGTAATAATTTTATCCTCAAGGAAATCCATAACCACCTTTTTAGTTTCCTTCTTGGTTGGTATCGCTTCAACCCACTTGGTGAAATAGTCAATTGTTGTGAGGATCCATCTACGCCCATTACTGGAATTGTCTTTGAATTCACCAATAAAATCTAGGCCTCGTTGTTGGGAAGGTGCATCAATAGCAATGTTTTTCAATGGCATAGTCACAAGGTGTTGCTTCCCAGCGAATAGTTGGCATTATTTTATAAAGTTGAGGGTGTCAGCAAAAATGGTGGACCAGTAATAACTTGCCCTCAAAATCTTATGAGTAGTGGTTCAGGCAGCATAATGTCCACCATAGAAACCAACATGGAATTCATTCATCAACTTTTCAGATTCTTCCTTGCTAACGCATCGGAGGATTACCCCATTGAGACTCATCCATCCAAAGCCATCTTGGGTCAAGCAGAAATTAGATGCTTTTAGCCTCAAAGCCCTTCTCTTGTGATCAACAAGGTGGGGAGCGGCAGATAAATTGCATAAATAATAAACAATGTCTGTGTACCAATGGTTGTTTTCAAGCTTAGTGGATGTACTGCATAACTGCTCGTCCTCTCCTTCTTTAATGGCTTGATTATTACTTTCGGTAAGCATTTCAGCCGATCCTTGCCCCTTGATGACCTTTTTAGGTCGGATATCAAGGTTGTACTCTTGGATTTTGGATACCGATTTGTCCCTTGATCCAAGACAATCAGATTGTGATAGCACATCCTTCACAACAGGGTAAGTGACATGCATATATCTTGTTGTACCCTACATAGGCTCTAAAGGACTTAAGGGATTTGACAAAAGCGTAAGATTTTTTTTCAGTGATGGTATATCTTGTCTTGGCATCCCTAAGGGGCTTGCTCATGAATGCCACCACTCTTTCCCTTCCTTCCTCATCCTTTTGCATGAGAATACCAACGAAAGTGACCTTGGATGCAAAGGAATATGTTATAAAGTCCTTGGCGTAGTCAGCACTGATAAGGACAGAAGCAAAGGCAATTATTTCTTTAATTTCTTCAAAGGCCTCATTTGTTGTTTGGTTCCACAAGTAGGAAGTACCTTTCTTTAGTAGGTCATTCATAGGATTGACAATTTCAGCAAAATTTGGCACAAATCTTCTCACAAAGTTTATTTTGCCGAAAAAGGATCTTAAAGCACTTTGATCTTTAGGAGGGGGAATGCTTTTGATGGCTTGAACTCTTTCAGGGCCAATGCTAATATCATCATTAGAGACTACATGCCCTAACATTTTACCCTTGTCAACAATGAATATCAAATTCTTAGGATTCGGGGAGATGTTGTATTGCCTACACTTCTCAAATACCTTTCTCAAGTGTTTGCAATGACCATGTCTTTGTTTAGAGGCAATAGTCAAATCATGTTGGTAGATCTCCATGATCTTTCCAATGAGGTCTCTAAAAGCAAAATCCATGGTCCTTTGGAAAGTGGACCCATCATTGAGGAGGCCAAACGACATCCTAAGATACATGTATGTTCCCCATGGTGTGGTGAAGGCAATTTCAGGCAATCTTCTTCCTTTACAATGACTTGGTTATACCTTGAAAAACCATCAAGGAACGACAACATTTGGGAATATGTTATTCGTTGCAGGAGATTCTCCATATTGGGCAATGGATAATTATCCTTTCGACGCACACGATTGAGATCCCTCAAGTCAATACACATCCTAATGTTACTAGTCTATTTACGGGTGATCACAAGGTTAGAGATCTGGGACGAGTGTCGTATAGGGGCTATTATCCCTGCATCAACCATCCTTTGGAGCTCTTCCTTGACCAAAGGTGCAAGCTTGGGGTTTATTCTTCTTAATTTTTTTCTTAATAGGCTTGGCACCCTCCTTGAAAGGAATAGTATGTTGGATGACCTCAGGGCTATATGCTTTCAAATCATCATAATACCAAGCAAACACATCCTTGAATTCCCTCAATAATTTCTCGAGCTCACCCCTTCCTTCTTTGGACAAGTTTCTCCCGATTTTGACCATTTGAGGAGAGGTTTCAGATCCAAGGTTGAGATCCAATGTATTAGGCAATTGTTGATAATTATTTTTAGTGGTAGTAATGTCATTTCTATCAAAGTGTTTTTGGTTTATTAAATCTTTACCTTTCCCATCGAGATCTTCATGGTCTTGAAGGAAATTGGCTATATCTTCATCATCTCCAAAAACAGGCCAATGGATTGTGTCAACTATACACTTCCCTCTTTTAGCGATATCATTGCGAATGATTGAGGATATGGATGCGACTACAACTAGGGTATTGGTCACGTCATTAAGACATCGATCTAGGGCCAAGAATTGTAGCTCTTTGAACCCCTTGATCATGCTAGTGATTCTTTCCCTATAGGGTTTCAATTTTTCATCCTTTGTTTTGAAAATCCCCCTTATTGGTGAGATGACAAGGTCAGAGTCTCCAATTATGATTAATTGTTGGATCTCCCTTGATCGGGTTACCTCAAGTCCTAATAGGAGGGCCTCATACTCAGCTATGTTATTGATGCAATTAAATTGGATTCATAAAGAGAATAGCAAGTACTACTTAGAAGGGGATATGATGATCATGCCAACCTCTGATCCAGTCTTAGAGTGGGCCCCATCAAAATACAAAACCCATTGCCCAGGGAGGGGGAGTCTTGTTATGCTCACTTTTGAAAATTCTCCATTCCCAAGTTTATTATCTTCTTCTTCTAAGTCATTATCAGATTCTTGAGAGGTGGCAATCATTGGGGCAAAGAATTCCTACCTAGGGATGGACAAATAGGAGTTTTCTTTCCACGAGAGATATATAGTGGAACTATCTTCACTGATGGATAGGTTAAGGTCTTCAATGAATTGTTTTGATAGAATCATACCCCATGTTGGATTTGCTTTGATAATGACAATGTTTATGGAGAACTCTTTCTCAGGGTATGTATGGAAAAATATCTTTCTACCTTCTATTGGCCCACATACCCTGAATTATTCACAGTTTAGAATCACCTTGCCCCAACATTTCTTTGAAAAATTAATCCCAAGCTTTTTCATAATACTCAAAGGCATGATATGGATAGGCTCCTTGAGTTTAGGATGCAATTTTTCAAAGTATGGCCATTTATTCCCAGAGTCACGTAGAAAGGGTTATTCATGCTTAAAATTAGTCTTAGGGGAATTCTTGTAGTGGGGTCAAGAGTTTCCTTTGTCTTGTTGATTTCTTGCAACATAATTTCTTCATCATGGGGAATACTTTCACTTGAAGGGGGGGTTCATCTTTGATTTGTAGCATGTTGATGGAATTATGCCTCATGGCTTCGTCAAGGTCAGTCATCATGTTTTGAACTCGGGAGAGACTAGAGGGGTTTTGGTTTTGGACATCGAAGACCAACTTCCCTTTGAAGGCATTGAGGTAAGAGACCATGGCTATGTTCTTTGTGGGAGACATTTCTTGATGAATAGAATGGATAACCATATTGAATCGTTGGTTAAACTCAACAATGGTCTTATCCTCTCTTCTTTCACTAGACAAGAGCCCTTTGTATATTTAGACCACGTCCTTTTTGGGGAACCACCTTCTTCTAAAAGTTTGAACAAATCCTTCCCATATAGAGATGGAAGATGATGGAAGTTTGAAATACCAATCCAGGGCATTTCCTATCATGGTTGTAACAAAGGCAATAATTCAGCTATACTCCTATATAGTTTATCGCATGTCCGGTATTGAAATTTTAGGAGATGTTCCTGGGGTTCTTCTTCCCCTGTGAACATATGCCTTTTGGGATCTTTAGGTATTGCACAAAAGAGAGCCCTGATCATGGAGGAAAGGTCTAAAGGTCTAAAGATCTTGTGTTTCTTCCTTAATTGATTGACCTTTTTGTTAAAGAAAGGAATATGATGTTCATCATCTCTCCTTCGATGGTAAGTTACAACCTCAAGATTTTCCATCTAGGAAAGAGAATGTGGAGTCACCAGAGGAATACTTTATAGATGTCGTTAATAAATCAATTCCTTAATGATTCACTAGGGAGGTAGACTTGCTTCCTCCCCGACAACAACGCCAAAATGTTACCACTCAAACTAGCAAAGGACCTAAAGGGCAAATGCTAGACCAAGGGCATCAAATGGAGACTTAGCCCACTATCACCTCAGCTCCCTTTTATTTACAGACTTTCACCGATGGGAGGAGACCCGGTATATTATGGAGTCACCGATGAAGGATAAATCAATAAATGGATGTGGAGTGACCCAAATAATCCCCTTCCCAGAAGAGTTTGAAAGATGGAGCTCGCTTGCTTTCTAAGTAATGTACAATGTCTTCTAGGAAAAGGAAGGGAGGATTTGAGGGTTATGTTTATGAGATATGACTTGGGAAGGAGTTTCCCAATCCCTAAAATCCTTGTTGAAATTGATATCTCGGATGGTTCTTTAAGAATTTTCTTTCAAAGGAACGAAACCACATGGGACAAAGAGGACCCAGTCAAGGTTAGGAGGAAGGAGTTTAGCAACTAATGGTGTCCTTAGCCTAGACAAGGTAGGGGAAAGGATCAAAGAAAGAATATTCACTTAAAGGTGTTGAATTGATCCAAAAAGGTACTAGCCTTTGGGGATGCTACGATAAAGTTTGATCTCGGAGCTAGGGCTTGGATTTTCTCACAACTCCACCGTAAGAATGGCCTCAAATTTGGAGGAGGTCTTGAGGAAACACCAACATAGGAGGAGCTAGGAGATCGAACTTTTTGGAGGGCTAGTTCATTGGGAAAATGATGCCCTAGGTGACCCAACTTGTCTAGACCCAAGAAAAGGTGAAAGAAGTTGGTTTAAGGTGACCACCTTTTGGTAGATCAGTGCCTTTAGTCTTCGGAGAATGAAGTCTATGATAAATATGAGTAAGGGCCTTTGGTTCTTGGTCAAGGAGGCCTCAAGACTACTTCGCCAACCTTCTAGGTCAAAGAGAAGCACTCTTACATCTTTTATACTTCGATGTGAAAAAGGTGATGGCTTATCAAGATCAATTCGTTAATAGAATTACCCGCAGGATATTTCATTCACATTACATGGCCCATACATTGAGAGATGCTATAATAGAGACAAAATTCCCAAATTTAAAGCAGTAAATGCATGCAACAATTAGCCCTAAGAATAACAAAAATCCCAGTCCAATATATATGATAGAGTAAAACAGGAATAAGATTAAAAGCATGTACTTATGTGTAAGAGAATATATCCAACCGTCCACATTTTGACAAGAGAGAAGCTCCAAGATAAGATGGACCAAATCCACATATCAAAAGTCATCCATAAAGCTCCAACTGATCCACTAAGAAAAAGTACGAAATTCTCAAGGGAGAGAAGTGATCCAATCCAAAGTGATGATGAGATAATGAAATCATCTCACTTGTATTTATACACTAATGAGGAGCTCAAATTAGCCTCCTTGGCCTACCTAAGCCACATAAAAAAAATGTTCTAATAATCTAACTTTAGGTGATAAGCCCACCAAACTAGCTCATAAATGAAAGAATAAGCCTCTCAAGTGGTCAAATAGTAATCTATGCATGGCATAGGGTCCTCTAAGAGGCCTAATGAGGTTCATGGGTGCCATAATGAAGAGTAGGACCCTCAAAAGTGATGGACAAGGGGTTGGCCCCTTGTTCTCCAAACAATAAATCTGTGGTGCTCCCAATGGGTGTGGGGGCACTACAATAACCTCATCGGTCTCCAAATGAGTCAAAGATGCCTGCAGATCGTCTACAAGGGCTTTGATGATAATGTAGGGGATGCCACATCATTCTACAAGTCCTGGGTCAACTTCCAAGTGCATGAAACATCTGTGGCACTGACTGGGCAAAAATGAACGAGGTACATCTTCCTCGTCCAATGGGAGTATATCGAGCATCTCTGACCATCCTTAGGGATCCATGGAGTTTTATCAACTGCTGTGGAGGCCCATGGTTCTCGACACACACCCTACATGTGTGAATGTAGCCCTCTAGAGGATTAGGACCACATATAGGGAGACCAAACCCAAGATGGAGACCATCTGCAATCCTACATAAGATCAAATGTGTACCCTAACCTTCTAGTACAACAAGTCACTAGAGAAATTGAGTAAATGATCTTACCAATCATGGAGCATAGGTGACTTCATAATGGCCTGCCCTTCCATAATGGGCTTCGGGTTGTGCCAATGTCTCCTAAACTCCAAATGGGGTTAACCAAGTATCCTATTAAGTGGTTTCTACTTTTAAAGGGGATAATATCTTTAAGGTACATCCTTCAAAAGGAAGTGGCATATGACAGATAGGTGAATGAAGTAGGGGATGAGAAGGGGCAGCCATAGGTCACATGTTGGGGTACAAGGGTAGCTAATAAGAGGGAAGCCCACACTTGGGTTTGTAATGTATAGAAGGGAGAAATCATGGTCCATGAGATGTCCCTGCCTTGATTTTTCCACCCTATTTTATATGCTTTTTGTCGTTTTATGATTTTCTTTAATTAATTTCTCGGGGCTTAAGGGGTATGAGCATGATGCATAAGATATAGCAGTGAATACCCCCTTTTAAGGCAAGGCGATTCATTGCCCACCAGGGGTTGGGACAATCATGGGTTCCTATATCATGAAAGAGGCAAATAGAACCTGTAGGAACCAGGGTGAAGATCATGATGATGAGGTAGAGCTCATATATTGGAATTTTCCCACGTGGTAAGTATGTTTGTCCCGACCATATTTTGCATTTTGTGGTACATTTTCCTGTTGAATGTGGCCAAATATGCTTTTATCTTTCTTTTTAGCTGCATCAACCTCTAGGGCATTAGTCCAAGCCTGACCCAAGGTGTGGACAAGTGGAAGGGGCGAGCTAACCCTATATGGACCTAGGTGGGAGAAATGATGAATGGGGTAATAATGAGTGGCAAGGGGCTAATATGAAGTGATAAGGGAGCGAGACCTCACAACCAAAATCGAAGTTTCCCATGAAATACCCCTAAATCCAAATGGTCAGTAAAAGAGATTCCACAGGACTAGAATGCAAGGCTAATTTCCAAAATGGGTTTAGGGGTCAAGGGCACAGACCTAACCCATTCTTTTCGCCAAACCCCACCACTAATCCATGCCCAAAAGTGTCCATGATAGAAAACTACAATACTCAATTACCAAATGATAAGGCATACCTTTAGGTAGGAGGCCCACCTTCAAACATACGATCATGGCAGATGGGCAAGGGACCACATGGCTGGCTCAGGTGGCGGAGAAATGGCACAATGTGCAAGCTGGTGGTTGCAAGGGCCTACTGGCTGCCAGCTGAGGACCATCTTGGAGAAATTTTTTATCCTAAGGATATCACACACAAAATGGTGGTAACAGGACCACAAACATTGGAATGAATAAGGTCCAAGATTTCTTTTGACCTTGAAGCATTGCTTCCAAATGGTCTCTCGTGTTCTTACCCAATGCACTGTGAAAATTTCTGAATCTAACACATCAGAAACCCCTAGTGCAATATCTGGTTTACTATCTCCTACTTGTTCTTTACATTAAC
Organism: Pinus taeda; assembly: GCA_000404065.3. Taxonomy (NCBI): domain Eukaryota; kingdom Viridiplantae; phylum Streptophyta; class Pinopsida; order Pinales; family Pinaceae; genus Pinus; species Pinus taeda. Next base: position 109,978 of record APFE031375783.1, read on the forward strand.
AAGTTATTTAATAATAAACATCAAAGTAAACACAATTGCAACCTTCACAAATATACAGATCAACAACTAAAATAAACTAAGATAACACAAGGGACACCGTTATTTTTGGACAATCGTCCCCGGAAAAACCCAATTTGGAAAAACCGGTGTAGCATATAAAGGGTTTTATTATTAAGTAGATTCTAAATACAACTAGGGTGCCAGATATGGCTCACCCTATAGAGAATTTCCTTGCTAGCAATACCTCTATCTGGAGACAGATATTCTAGTTGATCAACCCAGATGAACAATCCCACAGTGACTCTCACTGTTCCTTGTGCTGGACAGAGAAAGTTGCTCCACGCACTCCTCTGGAACTACATCACCCTCTTCGAAACTGCGTCACCCTCTCTGGATCTGCGTCAGCCAATCAACTCTTAGTCTGTCCCACAGAATCAACTCAGCGCAGCATCTGAAGCTCTTTGTGTCCTCTGTGTCAGCCTCTACGACCTCTATGCTAGCTTCTTTAGCCCTCTGCATTGGCCTGCTTAGCCTTTACATCAGCCCTTCTATGCTCTGCGCTGCCTCTTCTGGCACTCTGTTGCCTCTCTTATATGTATTCTTCGACCTCCTGCCGAACTACCCCTAATTGCAACTGATCACTTGTTCGATTTCCTCAACAAACCTCACCCCAGAAAATCAAATTGACTAACCTTTCTTGGTGTCTTAGTGTGTCTCCAATTGACCCTCAAGCCTCTTCTTATGTTTTTCCTGTTAACGATTCAACGACCAAGATTAAGTCCCTAATCAACGGCTAAGATTAGATCTAGTTTGATCCTCATCTCTTAGAACTTTCTCACCCATTTTATATTAATACACATTAATATTTTAATTTTCATAAGTTTAAACTTAGGAATCCCATTAAAAATATTAATTATTTTAATATCTCTTCATCCGGGTGGAATTTCTCCAAACGACTTCTGGGTCTTGGTGATCTCATGTGTCTTAGCCTCTCCACCAATTTTCATGGCTAGAGCACATCTGATGCTACCAAAAATAAACACTCCCTCTTAACGAGGAATGTGCTCTTGTAATGCCTCACCATAGAAGCATCACACTGATCCTCTGCATCGGTCCTTTGTGTTAATGCTTGGCTTGTTACCTCACATCCACTGCATTGTTGCTTCCTGTACTACTGCCCATGAAATTGGCACTGCCACTGCTACATCTATACTGCAACTCCCTCTCAATGTGTTGCATCATGCTGCCCATAGCACTGCCACTGCTAACTATTGCACTGCAACTCAGTTACCGAGAAGTAAGTAACTGACTTCCACCAAACATTGACATCCTGGTAAGTCTGGAAGCCTCATGATGTTGAAGCTACCTCTGCTGCTATTCTATGCTCCCTCTACTTCCACTATGTTGTTGCAACCTCTTCTGTGCCTCTCGCACTGCTGCAACCTCCACTACGTTGCTACAAACTTCTGCACTCTAGCACTGCCTTGCTGCTCCATCACACCTTGCACCGCCCAACACTTGTCATCATGCTCCTGTCTTTAAGGGCTCTCATAGCTTAATATGATCCAAGAGTTTTGGCACCTCAAGGATCATGCCCCTGCATGTAGTTCTCCTAACTACAACTCGATGTCACCCCACATCTTCTCTAGACGTGCATTAGCACTCATGGCACAATTGTCATCAATCTCGACATCCTTCTCCGCCTTTGCTGGAGCCGCCTTTGAGTCGGAAGCTTCTCCCTTGCCTTTCTTCCTAGGGCACTAAGATGCATAATGTCCCAACTCCCCACAATTGAAGCACTTGACCTTAAAGATGTCCTTCTTCCTCTTCCCTTGCTATCCCACAAATGCTAGAGCTGCGTCCTCCTCCTCTTTCTTGATTCGAACTCCCTTACCACTACTCCCCGCCTTGGTTAACCCCTGGATCTCTTCCTGTCGAAGAGTTGCCCACATCTCCTCCCAACTGGGGAGAGTCGCTTTGCCCAAAATGCTTTGGACGAACATCTCCCAGTCCTCGGAGACTGCATTTAGAGTAGTCCTGACCATAAACTCTAGATCTGGTGTAGACCCCACGGAAGTAAGTTGGTCGTGAATTCCTTGCAACCTGAGGAAGAAGTGATTTATCTCCTCTCCTTTCTACATCTGATATGACCTCAGTTGATTTTCCAATAACATCTTCCACTACATGGACGAGCCCTGGTATAAGGTGGTTAGAGTCTCCCACATTTCTCTTGCTACATCCTTCTCAGCAATATGTGGTATGACATGATCCTTCACCCCATCTAGAATCATGCATTTCGCCTTCGCCTAGGACCCTCATACTTCTCATTTGCATCCGGGTCAACTCAGACAACTACGGTTCTCAAGACATAGTCCTTGATGCGATGTTTATCGAGGATTGCCAAGACCTTAGCCTTCCAGATGACAAAATTGGAAGCCCCGTCCAATCTGTCTTGATCCCTCAATCCATTCACTCCCATCTCTGCTCCTCTTCTAGACTCCCTTTGAGTCTCGACTTCCCTCCTGGAAATCGTCTTGCCAATTGTCGAATCACTCCTCTCCAATCCCCCTTTGCTGGTGCAACTCGAATTTGGATTTCTTGGCTAAAATTCGTCGAGGTAGTGCTTCCCTCTTTCTTGGTTCCATCTCCTCAAACACTGTTCTGTACAGACAGAAACATCGTCCCACTAGCTCCTCAAATCACAATCTGCACAACTCCCTTAGCCCCGACCACTAAAGAATCTGAGCCCTTCTGGCTCTATGTAATCACAATGAGAGCTGGATAATCTCCTCCTGGCCTCAGCGTCGATCCTTCCTAGCTAAGAAAGATAATTGGGCACTGCGTAGGCCTGATCTACCCCCCCTGCCTCTGTGTTGGCCTTTCTTCTAGCTCAGAATGCTGACACAAGCTCTGCGTGAGCCTCTGCATCACCCTCTTAGCACTGCATCACTCCTCTTGCCTCTTCAGCTCTGGAACAACGTTGTCTCTCGGGACAACTGCTTCTCTACTGCAAATCTTCAGATTTCTTCTGTTGGTGTCTTCAATTCTCCTTGATCTGCAATCGCTTTGATACCATGTGAAAATTTTTGAATCTAACACATCAGAAACCCCTACTGCAATATCTGGTTTACTATCTCCTACTCGTTCTTTACATTAACAAGTTATTTAATAATAAACATCGAAGTAAACACAATTGCAGCCTTCACAAATATACAGATCGACAACTCAAATAAACTAAGACAACACAAGGGACACCGTTATTTTTTGACAATCGTCCCTGGAAAAACCCAATTTGGGAAAACCGATGCATCATATAGAGGGTTTTAATATTAAGCAGATTCTGAATACAACTAGGGTTCCAGATATGGCTTACCCTTCAGAGAATTTCCTTAGCAACGATACCTCTATCCAGAGACAGATATTCTGGCTAATCAGCTACTAGATGAACAATCCCACAGTGACTCTGGTTGTTCCTTGTGTTGGACAGCGAAAGCTACTCCACGCACTCCTCTAGAACTACATCACCCTCTTCGGAACTGTGTCACCCTCTCTGGCTTTGCATCAGCTAATCAATTCTCAATCTGTCCCACAGAATCACCTCAGCGCAACCTCTAAAGCTCTCTGTGTCCTTTGGGTCAGCCTCTTTGGCCCTCTGCATCCTCTGTGCTGGCCTCCTTAGCCTCTGCGTCGGCCCTTGCTGCCTCATCGTTAGCCCTCCTAAGCTCTGTGTTTCCTCTTTCGGCACTCTACTGCCTCTCTGACATGTATTTTTCAGCCTCCTACCAAAATGCCCCTCGCTGCAATTGATCACTTGTTTGATTTCCTCAGCAAACCTCGCCCCAGAAAATCGAACTGACTGATCTTTCTTGGTGTCTTGGTGTGTCTCCAACTGAACCTCAAGCCTCTTCTTATACTTTTTTTGTTAACGATTCAACAACCGAAATTAAGTCCCTAATCAACGGCTAAGATTAGATCTGGCTTGATCCTTGTATCTTAAAACTTTCTCACCCATTTTATATTAATACACATTAATATTTTAATTTTCCTAAGTTTAGACTTGGGAACCCCACTAAAAATATTAATTATTTTAATTTCTCTTCATCGGGGTGGAATTCTCCAAACGATTTCTGGGTCTTGGAGATCTCATGTGCCTTAGCCTCTCCACCAATTTTCATGGCTAGAGCACAACCGATGTTACCAAAAATCAAGATGCACATCCCTTGCAAACTCCTTCATGATCTTCTTTTAGTTTGGGATGCCATTTACTATGGTATTTAGGGTTGGTAAGATTTTTTAGTGGAGATGACCAAATCTTCTATTCCAAAGTTCACATGGGCTAACTTCAATGTGAACCAAAGCTTGAGCGAGGGGAGTTATCAATCTATAGAGTCTTCCTTCATGAATTCCAATCATTTTAGCATCTTTTATGCTTGAGTTTTTACCCCGTACTACAACCTTTCCATCAATGAATGCAACTTGATCACCCTTGTCTTCTAAGCATGAAATGGAAAGTAAATTCTTGTGCAAACCTGGAACAAATAAGATATTTTTGAGATGAATGTTTCCACCATTTTCCATCTCAGTCAAAGTTGATCCAATTCCTCTTATAGGGTAGCTTTTATTATCATCAAGTTATATGGAGTAAGAGGACTTCCCTTTTGATAATGTCTTCAATTGCTTACATTGACCAGTCATATTCCTTGATGCTTTGTTGTCAATCACCCAAATATTCTCATCTTGAAATTGTTGAAGAATCTAGGGTAGATTGAATTAATGAGATTCTTCTTAGCATGATACCTATTTGTGAGGCATTTTAATTTTCCTGTTAGCACAATCTTCTTGTTGACATTATTAGAATGTGTGTTTCTTATTTCATAAAATAGCTACCAAAAACAAAGAGACAAGAACACAAGAAGTTGGCTTTCTGCTAGGGCCAAAACCTCTCTCTCTTGGAGAGGAAAACCCGCTCAAAATTCTTCTTATAGAGATTCCAATTGATGAATACCAAGACCATGACCCTTGACCTATCAAGCCACTCCAAGACCAAGACACCAATCCTCTTCTTACTGCTGAGATCATCATCATCATTACTTCTTTACCAAAATTATCATTGTTGCACCATGACTGCTCATTGAGATCACCATCATGACAAAAAGGTCCATATCGAGATATGTATGTATATTGGGAGTATTCCTTTAGGATCACTGAGATCTTTATGCTAAGATATATATATATTATATATATATATATATATATAATATAATATATAATATATATCGAGACCATCATCATGCTTGTGATTGTTACTTCTAAGTTCGGAAGATAATTGCATCTTAAGTGTATGCTGAGACTAAGGGTGATTCTTTAAGATCCTCTTCTTCACAAATATACCAAGTGTTAAGTTTAGGTATGTTCTATGCTAGAGCAATTTATTTAAATTCTCACTGTTAGCAATCACATCAGCATTATGATAAACTGCAGATAGAACATAAATATAAAACACAGAAGACAAACCAAGACAAGAGGACACGAGATGTGGCGCAAGCCAGGGACAAACCCCACAATGTGTGGGGAAACCCTTTGATCAAATCTTCTTTTATCTTCAAAGTTCAGCAGAGAAAGAGAGAGAGAGATAGTACATTTACAATAGAAATCAACTCTTTGACTTATCTAGATCTAGCATTAGATCATATCGTATAAGGATGAGATCAGTTGAAGACATTCTGCTTCAACTGATTCTCAAGATGACTCCTTCACCTATCATCACGTTATATCTGGTCCTCTAGTTGCACCTCTGCATACTGCACCGTGCTGTACTAATCACGATCAAGATCATGCTGCGCTGCACCCAAATATCATTGAGTTGTTCTCAACATCATGGATCTGCACCCATCTAATGTGTACTGAATGACTGTTATGCTGCTTCCATATTGCTATCCCAAATCAACAAGTATGCTGAGAATGACAAATCCAGTCTTCTCATTAGTACAGTTGTAGGGTTTCATAGATCTTCTTTGCCACAAGAATACGCTGTCATTCGATCCCTTTCATGGAGATGAATACCACCAAGGAGGATTGTGTTCATCACCGAAGCTTTGGATAGTCCAAGGTACTGTTGTCTGATACAGGGATATCATTTTGAGACCAAAGAGATTTCTGTGTCCTCATATAAAGATTGTCTTGATTCATCTATCCGAGATAGATATGAAATGCCTAGATCACATACATCTCTTTTATGCTTTCTTCATACAGGAATATCACTGAGACAGCTACAGGAATACCACCTGGATCTGCATCAATGCCAATATAACCAAACAGTGAGGAGGCCAAAACTTCTGTGTATAACTATCTTTATGATCTGCGTATAAGAGTCTTGACTGTGGCTATATGACAACGGATTCATCGTGGCTGCCATCTACTGCTCCATCATGGCTGCCATCTATGCTTGCGTCTAGATCATGTATGATCTGCGGCTATATACCCAAAATTTTAGAGAGGAAGAATGCGAAGTTCTTCTGTGTTAACAGGTCTTCATTAACTGAGTTAACAGGTCTCCATTACAGCGTATAGGGTTGCATGAACAGCGTATCATGCTTCCTGAACTATGTGTATGAACAATGTATCATGCTTCCTGAACTGCGTGTATGAGCTGCGTATAGTTACCAGATATAACTGTGGGTTGCATATGAGACAGCGTTCCAAACTGCGGGTCCATATGACCAGTGTGTATATATAACATTGGACAACGTGATATATGAGACAGCATGTATATATATAAACTGTGTGTTAATTATTCCTAGCGTATAAATGTCATGACATCACATAGGGTCCAGCTTACAATATTTCTGTTTGCATCCCCATAAGCCCGTGGCTTACTGCGGCTAGGGCTCCATGAACAACGTTATATAAGAGAGTTTATGTGTGCAGCGTAATAGTCCTCTTCTTAGCAATGAATTAGAGCATCATTTGACTGTGTATATGTGTCTTCATGACTGCATTGAAGGAGTCTCCTTGTCCTTGTGTTGGACCAGCGTATGTTGGCTAGGGCATCATCAAACTAGGGCAACGTATTCTTTTTGTGACTCTCCTTCTCAAAACCCAAGACGTGGAGAGGAGATCACATCAAGAAAATGAGTGTAAATGATATCAAATCCTCATCTATTTATACCAAAACGAGGATGATGAATAGACACGTCGGTTGGGCTTCTAGAGCCTACATAATAGTTGGTCGGCTTGATAATAATTTCATAAGCAAAATAAATTCATATCTCCATAAATACTTATCGGAATCGGATGATCTTTGGATCAATCCTACACCTCTCGATGAGAGGGATCCAATAAAAATATCAGCTACCATAAATAAGCTGACCCACATGGAGTTTGGCCCTAGTTTCCAATTTAACACCAAGACTGTATGCTTGAGACAAAGGTATGCCTAGAGTGTATTTCACCACATATATTCTAAGACTAGGATTGTGTTTTAGCATGCCTAGAGAGTGCTTTATTGAGACTATGAGGAGGCTGAAAACATCACTGAAAAAACACAAAGATCCTTCCATCCGAAAAACCTGAACTCCTACACTAATCCGAAATTTCTGAGTCACTGTACCCATCTGAGATTTTAGAGGATCCGAGTTTTGTACCCCTGTTCTACGCAGACCCTAATGGGGTATATATAGTGGTTCATCTTCCATATTAGCTTATGTGTCATTGTGAACTGTGGTGTCTATTTATTTAGCTGATATGTCATCTCTATATATTATGAAGCCGACTTGACTGTCTTTCACATCGTGTCGCTGGCAGTGTTCTTCTTTGGAGGATGGTGCTTGTCTTAGAGGGCTACTTGACACTAGGTTGACCCATGTACATTACATAAATACTCAAGAAGAGCTCTTTAACATAATTTTGACTCTTTGACTTTCCTAGACCTATGGAATGAGCAAGAAACTCATTCATATAATTTATAAAAAATAATATTTTTTTTTTCTTGACAAGTACAAAGATCAGAATTATATTGAAAAATATTGAATCTAGTTACACTTTTCTTCAACACTCCCTCTTAACTAAGGAGGTATTTACAATGGTACTTGGTTATTCTCAATATGAAGAATTTCTCATAAGAAGAATCAAATTGGTAATCCCATCTGTATAGCATCAAATCAATCAGCATTGTCATAGTGCAAGGCCTTCGCTAACATCTCCATCTCTCCATGAGACCATGAGCTACAATGCTGGCAAGACCAATGATTTATAGACACCTTCATCATTGTCTCTCAAGGTACATACCCACCCGGGTGTTCACTAAGTATGACCTTCTAGAACTATTCTTATCTTGGGTTCCCAACCTTCAAAGAATATCAATCCTCTTGCCTAGTCTTATCTTGGATGCCCTACACATCCTCAAAGAGTATCAGATACCAGATGATTACCCAATCCTCCCATTATTTCTTCCCAAGTGAAGACAAGAATGTTGTGTGTATCATGTGTCTACATTTCCATTCATGGCCTTCATCTAGACTTATGACTATTATTCCTAGTCTAGTGCATGACACATGACATGGAAAAACATAATTGTTACTCCTTTGTAATCAAGGGTGATCTTAATTCAAACTCCCTCTTGATCAAGGACCTATCAGAGCTCCCTCTTAGTTAGGAACTCTTCTATATATCAATAACCTTTTCTTTGTGGGTCCTTAAGCTGCTTGATCAACTTCTCTCCTTGATGTCATGAAATTTAGTTGAGCTTCTTCCTTCTAGGGCAACAACCATCGATCACTTTCCTTCTTATTTCGTCATGTCATTCCTTTCTTCATGGAAAGTGGCCTTCTTGGTACATATTTGAAACCTTCTTCATATAGCTACTTCTTTTCTCTCCATGCTTCTTTTAGGAGTTTCCATCCATTGCATGAATGCTGGTTGCACTTGTACTTACAAGTCTTGTTCTAGAAGCCCTGCATGAACTCATCCAGATATTATTCAAGAAATTAAAACATTATATTAAATTAAATCATACCTTACAAGATGGCTCTTTATCATGAAATCTTCTTGTAGGTATCAGCATCCTGCGCACATATTGTCACATCTCCCAAGGATATCCATTATCAAGGGTTTTCATTCTTTTCTGACTTTCATCAAAGCCTTCATATCTTTCTAGGAGGTTTCCTAGTCAAATCTTCTTGGTATTTTGGATGTTGATTGCCTTCATCATGGTTGCATATCTCACGATCTCTTCCTTCCTCACACATTCTATAGCTTTCAATCAAAGTTTTTTTATTGTAGTCAATCACCTCATACTTCATATGAGGACATATTATGTTGATTTCATCTAGTGTGAGTTATGTGTTCCTGCATCTTTTCAGAGGAAGAGATCCTTTTTCTCTTGATCATGCTTCTTAAGATAGAAGCAAAGATCCATATTGCCTACAACCATACGACATGACATTATAATATTAAACACAAGCATACATACCTTAATTTACCTTCAGGTCATTGAGGCTTCTTCCAACAGCTTCCTTGATTGAAAATATATTCAATCCCTTGATCTGCTCCATGTCATATCATCATCTCATGGATTCCATATGTTGGAGTTCTTGTTGAAACACTTGCTTCCTCTCTAGATTAGTTAACCCTACAATGAGGACTTCATCAAAGAATTTTGAGGATCTTGTATATCCCCAACTGGCAGATGTTTCCTTTTTGACTTGATATATGATGAGCCTTAGATGGCTCCTTTCTTTCCTTCAATTTCCATTGAGGTTCCCAAGAGCTATATATCCTACATGTTGTCTGCCATGGATTTTTGTCCTTCATGATCCTTATGGAGTTGTTACGAGCTATTGTTTCTAATGCTTCCATGATGCCATGATGCATCTTATTATCATTGTCATATCTTATAACACAAGATTTAGGAGCTTATGATAGGACCCTTTTGTGAGGGATACTATCTTACTCATAGGAGAGATTTGTTACTCACTCTTTCCTTGGCCCTTTTCTTCAGCTTCCTCCATCTTTCAGTGATATGAGCTTCCAAAATCTTTCTATAGCATTGAATCTTAACTATACTTATTTTTATCTTTTCTTGAGGACCAACCTTGCCTTTCCTTTCTGCACATGGTTGAATTCTTTTATCCTTTAATAGTATAGACTGCAACTTGTCTTTCTCTATCTAGCATAGAGACCACAAATTGCCGAGTGAGGTAACCTTCTTTGTTCATTGATATTTGTTACCTTGCTCATCGATGATGACTACCTTCTTATCATCTTTCTTAGATCTTCATGAAGTTATTCCTTCATTCTTTGATACCTTTACTATTGTATAGGTCTAAGTGACCTTCTTTACTTTAATTTCGGAGAGTATATCTAGCGTTTCATATATCTCTCTTTATGTCTCCTCTTCTTCTATTTAGGTTTGAGATGACTTTTGAGTGATATCATATGAATCCTATGAATCTCTTGATGGATTCAAATAATGCTTGACCTTCATAGACCTTTTCATAGATATCAATGGTTTCTCTTTTCTATGGGGATTATGAAAATCCTCCTTATTCTATGCAAGGACTTTCGATTATCTAACCGATTTATAAATCCCCTTGCAATCATGAAATCATTTAACCAAATCTAATTATAAAATTGAAAGATACTTACTTGGTGTGTGAAGAGGAGATCTTCACCTTGATGCTTCTTTTGCTTGAGAAGCCCATCATTAGTATCCTTTCATCATGACTTCCTTAGAGGCCCTCTAGCACCATGACATCAGTGGTCTTGACATTAGCGAGACTGCTTCACGACCTTCCCAGTTCATTTTAAGGTACTTTTGACTTCAACATATTGTTGACATGTTAGTGATACTATGTTCTGATCTGAGCACCATGCTATTGAGATCATAATCATAGACAAAATTCAAGACGGTGACAAGTATATTGATATGGCACTGCATAGTGATGTCTATGTGCGTTTTGTAGAGAGGCAATGTATTGAGAGCCCAAACTTGTCAATGAATAACATAACTAAACTGTGGGTGGCCTTGTATAGATAGACTATCTCATCACCGAAACTGCCTTGATGTAATAACTATACTGAGACAGTGATGTGATCATGGATTGTGAGAGGTATTCCTTGGATTACTTCTGCAATATATATATATACCCGAGACTATCTTTTATGGCATGGAGAAAGTTCAGTGATCAAGAAGTGAGGATCATTGATATACTCCACCAACCTAAGCATGAGTTGAGTGCATGACTGTAATTACTGAAGTTGATACGCCATGACTGTTGTAGACCTTCTTGTTGTATACTTGCTCCTTTAATCCTTTCAACCTGCTTTGATGTCCTTGAAGACAAATCCTTGTATGTCTCTTTTGCTGCCCTTCATTTGGCTTCAACACCTTAGCTCTGATACCATGTTGAAGAATCTAGGGCAGATTGAATTAATGAGATTCTTCTTAGCATGATAACTATTTGCAAGGCATTTTAATTTTCCTGTTAACATAATCTTCTTGTTGACATTATTAGAGTGTGTTTCTTATTTCATCATATAGCTACCAAAAACAAAGAGACAAAAACACAAGAAGTTGGCTTTTTGCTAGGGCCAAAACATCTCCCTCTTGGAGAGGAAAACCCGCTCAAAAATCTTCTTATAGAGATTCCAATTGACGAATACAAGACCATGACCCTTGACCTATCAAGCCACTCCAAGACCAAGACAACAATCCTCTTCTTACTGCTGAGATCATCATCATCATTACTACTTTACTGAGATCATCAATGTTGCACCATGACTGCTGATTGAGATCGCCATCATAACAACGAGTTGCATATCAAGATATGTATGTATATTGAGAGTATTCCTGTACGATCATCGAGATCTTTATGCTAAGATATATATACCAAGATCATCATCATGTTTGTGGCTAATACTTGAGATCATCATAATGCTTGTGACTGTTACTTCTAAGTTCAGAATATAATTTCATCTTAAGTGTATCTCAAGACTAAGGGTGATTCTTTAAGATCCTCTTCTTCACAAATATACCAAGACTGCATGCTTGACACAGAGGTATGCCGAGAGTATATTTCACCGCATATATTCTAAGACTGGGACTGTGTTTTAGCATGCCTAGACAGTGCTTTATTGAGACTGTGAGGAGGCTGAAAACATCAGTGAAAAAACACAAAGATCCTTCCATCCGAAAAACCTGAACTCCTGCACTTATCTAAAATTTCATAGTCACTGTACCCATTCGAGATTTCAGAGGATCTGAGTTTTGTACCCTTGTTCTATGCAGACCCTAATGGGGTATATATAGTGGTTCGTCTTCCATATTAGCCAACGTATCATTGTGAAATGTGGTGTCTATTTATTAAGCCGACATGTCATCTCTATATATTATGAAGCCGATTTGACTGTCTTTCACATTGTGTTGCTGGCAGTCTTCTTCTTTGGAGGATGGTGCTTGTCTTGGAGGGCTACTTGACACTAGGTTGACCCATGTACATTACATAAATGCTCAAGAAGAACTCTTTAACATAATTTTGACTCTTTGACTTTCCTAGACCTATGGAATGAGCAAGAAACTCATTCATATAATTTATAAAAAATAATATTTCTTTTTCTTGACAAGTACAAAGATCAAAATTATATTGACAAATAGTGAACCTAGTTACACTTTTCTTCAAAAGAAATGTGCTAGTGAGTGCTGAGAATAATCCTTCATCCTTTCTAGATGTCTTGGTCACTTCCTTATTAGAAGAAAATAAGAGATCCCATACTTGTTTGATGCCCTTCTTGGGTTGACTTGCCACCTTCGTACACTTCTTTAGGAACTTCTTTAGTGTCGTAGAGATATTCATTATGACCTTAGCCAACCTTATCTCTGAAACCATGTTGAAAAATATATAGGGAAATAGTTAGGATGATTTCTCTTTTCTTAATAACAGCTTGTGATGTCTTTTTACTTTTTCTTAATTATTAGCTTCTTCACTAATTATTATGTTTGTGTATCATCAAACAATTATCAAAACGAAAAGAACAATAATACATGAGAACACCGAATGTAGGCTGCAAGCCAGGGCCAAAACCTCTCCACTTGAGAGGAAAACCCACAAATCTCTTCTCTTCTTATAGATTCTTCAATTGACGAATTCCAAGACCTCTAGACCAAGACCAATAGCCTCCAAGACTAAGTCCAACCCTTCCGGATGATGTGCTTCCTTTGTCCAAGTCAAACCCAATCAAATCTCTTCCAACAACACAACTTCGACCGCTAGCTTTAGAATTTTGGCCTCTACTACATGTCTGAAATTTTCGGCCCCCCCAGTAGTAGTTGTTGCCACACGTGTGAGCTTATTATGGCCTCCCAAGGCTTCTTCAGACCTTCGCTTGGATTTCTCCTTCTTTTGGTGCTTGAGGATGACCTAATGTGACCTTCGCTAACCTTCTTTCTCTTCTTTCTTCAAGATCGAACCAACAACAGAAAAACCCTAGCCTTCCTCTGCACGTGTGAGAGAGAAATAACCCAAAAACAAGTCTTCTTCTTCCTCTTCCTTCTTCGCTGCCTTCTTGCTCTTCTTCTTCACTTGAATGAGAGAGTGAATGAATGTCTTCCAAGGAGGTCAAGTTCCCTCCTTTATATAGGCTTTTAAAGGTGTAAGTGGCTCCTCAAAATAGGCTGACTTCCTAGCTGCCAAACCGAATTGGCCTTGAAGGATATTTTGACGCTTTTAATGAAAAAAGTAATTTTATTTACAAGTTACAATGTGCTCGATGGGGTCTTCAACTTATGACAATGATTCTTTTGACTTCTTGACCTAGGGAAAATCCTAGAAGCACTCAATGGGTGCTTAACCTTTAAAATAAAAGACCTTGACCATGAAACCGATGCTCCAACAACAACAACAATAATAATAATAATAATTTTTCTTTCATTTTACAATATACAAGAATCAAAAGTACTTTTCATATTTATGAAGACCAAACCTAGTTACACATTTTTCAACACAATCAAGGAATAACACCATAGTACCATAAATCAAACAACAAACACACATGAGACAAATTTTTATGTTGCAACCCATAAAGGGAGAAAACCACAAATCTCATTTTTTGTTCTTTAATACAAGCTTCAATATGCTATTACATCAAATTTACTGGCACCAACCAGAAGGTAGCACCAACTCCTTGATTTGAAAGGACCCACTTGTAGGAGGTACCAACCCCCTTGATTTGCGTAAGCACCAACTTGTTGTAAGCACTGATTCTGATTGTTTACAGGCACCAACCCCCTGATCTTTACGGCCACCAACCCCTTGATCTACAAGCACCTACTTGTACAACCTTTCAAATCCTTTTTTCATCAATTTTCAAACTCAAATCATTAGTTGTTCTGTTGAGATATTGGTGATACAGTTTGCTAAATCATTGATCAATTTCTCTTTTCTTTGTACCCATGTATTCTTTCTTTGATTCAATTAAATCTCCTCACAAATTTGGATCTCTAATGTGTTCTTTAATAAAAAAAATTCTGCAACTTGACTCTCAAATGTTCAGATCTATGATCCTTCGTTCTACCACTAATTATTCTTTCCTCTATTCTTTAATTCAGTTAAATCTCCTTGAGAATCTTCTTTTTTGGTCAATCTTCCCTTAAGTTTTTTTTCTGCAACATGAATCTCACACTTCAAATTTGCAATCTTTGATTTCATGCCCACTTCATGACTCACCCACAACTTTGTTTTTTTTATATATGCTCTCATTTTTTACTTCTACACCTTTGTCCATTGTTCCATATCTGTCTCTGTTCACCCTTTTCTATATAGCTATGTCATTTTCTTCTTGTTCTGATCTAAATACAAAGTTCTTGCTTCTTGACTGTGGTACCCACCTTTTAATCTTCAACTCCGCACTGATCAAGTCAATAGTTCTACCATATATAGCCATTATTATTCTCTTGTTAACTGCTAGATCTGATTTTTCCGAATTTGTTAATAGTCTTTTATTTTACAACTGTCGGATCCCAAATGTCCAAAACTCTTCTTTAATTTATTTTTCGAGATCTAAGGCTTAACTTGAGGAATTAACCCTCTTGACTTCCACCTGGCGTGGGTATCTGTTTCCATCTCATTTTCCATCACTCACTGCCACATGTGAAGCCACGTCATCGCTATGACACTATTACAGGACATCACTTGAAATTGCCAAGTCATTGCTTAAACCACATCACTGCTACCTAATGTCATATGAGTTGTTGTCAGCATTGGAATAAAGTACCGAATTAATTTTACTAGTTAAGGATTGAGCATGTAGAAAGCCCAATGTTGATCCATGTCATCCAATCCAATTGCTTGCAACCATCAAATCACATCGTGTGTTGGTCTACATATTAACTTATGTGCTTGTTGACATATGATATCAGATCTGGACCATTGATCTGAAAGCTTCTCGATCGTTGAATCATATCGGAAGTTGGACTACACTTTAACTTCGATGCATGTTGATGCCCGATATCGAATCTAGACCATCGAAGCAAAACAATATTAGCAGTCAGATCTCGTTGCGTGCTGGACTGTTAATTAGCCTTCACCTAGGTCATATTTTGATATTAACTCTGAGTCGTTGATCTGAACCTCTCTCCGCCATAGGATCACATCGTGTTGTGGGCTACACATTACCCTTCGCGCACGTTGACATCCGATATTAGTTCATGGTTGTTGGATTGTTAAAATTGGCAACTAGGGCCAAACTCCATGTGGATCATCTTATTAATGGCAACTAATATTTTTCTTGGATCCATCTCATTGAGAGGTGTAGGATTGATCTAAAGATCATCCGATTCTGATAAGTATTCATAGAGTTATGAATTTATTTGTGTTATGACAATTCATCAAGGTCGACCAACAACCAAATAAATCCCACTTGTGCTCAACGTTTTAGTATAAAAAGGGGTGGCTTGCAAGTCATTTGCACACACTCTTCTTGTGATCTCTTCCTCTCCACTTGTCTTTGGGTTTTGGTGGGAGGAGAGATCCTAAGAGTATACATTGGCCTAAGTCTCATGATGCCCTAGCCGCAGTAAAGAGGATGCCCTAGCAGCAGTCTGGCCGCAGTCAAAGGAGGAACATCTAGACACAGTCAAAGGGAATATGCCATGCCCTAACCTGCATTCTGAGAGAGACCTTAACGCTGTCATGGAGGAGAGAAGAAGTCTAAACGCTGACCTAAAGGGAGATGCCCTAACTGCTGTTCTATATGAGATCAAGGCACAATCAAAAGAGAAGGCTCTACGCAGTCAAGGAGGGAGCTCTAATCTGCAGTTAAGGGTGGCCCTAATTCACTGTTAAAGAGGCCCTTATATACTGTCCTAAGGTGCCCTAATCCGCAGTCTGTTGAGCCCTTATTCACAGCTAAACAGTGATCCTATTCCGCGGCAACTGGGCCCTAATACGCAGCTAAGAGGAGGTTCTATACACAGCTAATATAGGCCCTAAATCAAGGCCCTAATCCGCAGTTAGGAAAGGTCCTAATACGCTATCCAAGAGATACTTATATGCAGTCCAGAAGGAGCCTTAATATGCTGTTAATGAAGGCCCTAATACGCTGCCTGAAGCAGCCCTTATTCATAGTCCTAAGGGAGCACTCATCCACTGCCAATGAATCAACAAAGGTAGCCCTATAGCGCAGCAAGGAAACAGCATGTTTTCTGTAGGTGACTGTGTGATAAAGGAAGCTGCTATAGACATGCCTTCAAGACTGTTTGATAAGCCATAGTTATACAGTAAAGGAAAGCGTTGAAGTCAGCTCCTTAGTGTTGTTGCATTAATGATGTTTATGTAACTGTTTTAAGGACATTTACTTCAGAGTTGCTATGTGCTAGGCCATAGGCCATAGCATCATAGCAAGGGTTTCTTAGTGACTGCGTGGAGGGCTGTTAAATGCTACAGCTAGGCCAAATTTGAAGAAAATAGGACGCAGGTCTGTGTGGGCAGTTTTAAGGTAAGGGAAAAAGTTGTTTTGGTTGGCTGTAGGTGACAGTTAGTGCAGCAGCATGATGACAGTATGTACAGCAGCATGTATAGGTACAACTGTAATGATTGCAGCATAGTGGAGGCAGTATGCACAACAGCATGTATAGGTACAACTGTAATGATTGCAGCATAGTGGAGGCAGTATGTACAGCAACATGTATGGGTACAACTGTGAGTGGTGCAGCATAGTGCACCATGGTGGGTACAACCATGACTGGTTGCATTTCAATGACAAGAGCAGCTCAGTGAATGGGTGCAGCACAGTGACGGGTGCAGCATGATGATGAGGTGCAGTATGGTGATGGAGTCACCTTAGAGGATCTGTTGAAGCAGTCTGCCTTCACCTAAGTTCAGATCAGCTACCTCATGTGACATCTTCTTAGAGAAGATCTCTGCTCTTATTTTGATAAGTCAAAATGTTGACTTCTAATGTATATGTACTAGCTCTCTCTCTACTGAACTATTGAAGATCATATAAGAAGAATTGACGAAGGGTTTCCCCACATTGGAGTTTGTCCTTGGCTAGCGCCGCATCTTGTGTCCTCTTGTCTTGGCTTGTCTTCTGCGATTTATATTTATGTTCTATCTACAGTTTACTTTAATGCTGATGTGATTGCTAATCTGGAAAAGATATTAAGCTAACTGTGAAAATTGAAATAAATTGCTCTAGCATAGAACATACCTAAATTTAACATGGATCAAATCAAAGCCCATTGTTGGATCCATCATGCAAACTCCCATATTGTAGTTTCGATGTATGTCGAACTCCCGATGCAAATTGAGGCCTTCGATCTTGCCCATAGATATGGATCTCGACTGTTGACTTTCCTATGCCATTTACTTTGCCATTTACCTTATATTTACACTATGCTCATCTTGTAGCCTGTTGAACTAGACTTCCTTTGTTAATGTTATTCGAAAATACTTTTTCAAACTGAGCGGTTTGATAAGAGACCCACAGTCCACACAGACTCCACGTCATTCAGTATGATCAGCTTAAACCTACTATGTGTACAGATACTCTTCATATTCAATTTCCGCTTTAATCCATGGGTTTTTAGTGTCATATATCATTGGAAAGATCTCTGAGAGGACTATCCAACTGAGTATGTAGCTTTCACATTCAAGCTAAGAAACTGGAACAGAAATCCCTGCAAAGATATTACCTGCGTCTTTGATCGATTGGGGCTATGCAACAACATGCATTAACATAACTATACTAACCAAAGTCCTCAACAATCTTATTTCAACAAGCTTCCTTTGAACCTGATATTGCTTGTCATCAATGACTTAACATCAATGATAACCATTGCTCAACACATAGGTGTCAACTAAATCAAGTCAGATAAGGATTGACTGCATTACCAACTATGATCCAACTAAAAACTCAACTACGGACTGTGCATAAGTCTAATTGCTGTCAGTGGAGTTTTGGATGGATCAAACAATGTTTCAATTAATAAGAAATTTAAATTTATTTGTCTAAATGTGTTTTGAATAGTGTCCTCTTTCCTTGCAATCTTTGGAATAGACATGATATGGTACCTTTCCACTCTATTGTGCTCCGGTCATAGAACTTAATAAAGCTCTCTTCATGGCAATATTGTTTTGTGTTACTTTTCCCAAGTTCATAAATAGTCTGATTTTTATTTTTTTTTCTATATTTTATAGTTGTACTATATGACAGTTAATATCTATGCCAATTTACCAACTGGTCACAGATTTTGATATTAGAAACATCATCATTTTCTTGTAAAATGCACAAAAAAATATAAGAAAATCGTATGTTTCATTAGCTCAGGGTCCAAAGAATCTTCGGACTGTTGAGAAATTTAATTACTACATAAATTGAGTACACTCACAGATACAGATTAGCAAGGCTCCTCACAGAACTCAGATTTAGGAGACTTGAATTCTAATTCATCAATACCCTAGAAAACTAAGTCATCACACTTTTTAAAGATGAGACAACTGAACAAGCTTAAAACTTAAAATTGATGCAGAATGAACTACAACCATGAAATAACAGTAGGTAATGGGAAATAAGGGAACCAAAAGTAAAAAAAAAATACTTACACCATCTTTCAGCTTGATATCCTTGACATGGCCTTTATTTGTACATGAATTTGTACATGGCAGTCAATGGAATATGCTACTTACAGATACATCATCATAAACTCGCCATATTGTCTCTCCCAAAAGATTGGCTACAGATAGAATTGTAAGCTGTGGAAAGTAGTTTTCATCCTTCGGAGCTATTGTATTTGTGACAATCACTTCTTGAAATAGACCGCCAGAGAGTCGTTCTATTGCAGGAGGGCTGAACAAAGATCAAGCAGAACTAGTTGAGTGGCAATGTCCACCAAGAATCCAAAAACATTATTCACTGATTTGGGAAAAAAATAAACACTGGCCTGAAAATAGCATGTGTAGAGCACGCATAAACTTCTCGAGCACCCTTTTCATGAAGAAGAGCAGCACCATTGGCTATTGTTCCTTCAAGACAATATCACAATAAAAAAATATTTAGTGTGTTCATTGTTAGTCACAAACAATTATATCAGTGAAACTTCATCAGAACAGCTTGCAAGATTGTATTGCCATTGCAATACATGCAGACAACTACACAAAGAAAACTGAGTGCAGCATCTATACAGTTAGAGCCCTCTTAAGATGGTCTGTTAATACCATGTTTGTGTTGAAAAAATTGCATCTGGGAAACTATTTTTTTTTTCAACGTCATACTTTTTTATTATCACTACGACTAGGGGACTATGATTTGTAAGGTCAATCAGCTTAAATTAGCTAATAAGCAAAAACACAGAATTTCCACATAGCTCTTAGTAACGGTTTCTTCTTTAATGGAACAACAAAGTAATCCACAAAGGCTTTGGCTTCTATTATGAAAATGGGTTGTTAAACTAGCAGATAATCATGAATAAATTCTATTATTTTCTCCCAATTGTTTGGTTTGGCCATCGTTCCCCACTTCATTTTTTAAATGGAAATACATCTACACTTAAAATCAGCATACATAGAATGACATACAGAAAGTGGGAGGTCATAAATAAACTCAAGTGGGTAAAGAATATCTATGTTGCCTGACGTAGACTACTCTATCTATCTATCTATCTAAATAGATAGATCCATGATAACTCGGTAAAGAATAGGGCGATTGACATGTAAACAAAGCTAAAAATAGAAACATGTTCCCCACCATGAATTAAACACATAGAAGCCAAAACCAAAATTCATCAAGCCAATTTGAAAAACATAGGCAGCAGGAATCTAGTGGACAATGCAACTAAAATGCTCAACCAAATTATGGAGGCACAAACAGATACAACACCACAAACAACCCAAGCATCTCCGAGATAATGTGAAGGATATTGAATCAATTGCTATTGACAACATGGCAAAAGAAAACCAATCGAAGAACAACAAAATTAACAAATTAGATTTGAAATACTTTCATTAGAAGTTGATATCCCTAAGCAAGTAGAAGTTAGTACTAAATTTGATATCTTTCTTATACAAATAAATGGATCAAATGAAAAAAGTTATGAAACAAAGTACGAATATAAAGAAAAAACCGTAAGTTCAAGAAATTTCAAAAATAAACTAAATAACCTGTTGCCACAAATTCTAGCAAGCCTTAGAGAGGGAAACCCTACATGGTATGAACTAGACCTATAAGCAACAATGGGGTAATGGCCCACTGTCACCACAGCCAAAACACCCTGCTGTTTATGGACTTTCACCGGTGGGAGGAGTTCCAGTAGGAAAGAGATTACTTATAATACATATTCTAGGGTTAAAGTATGAAGTGATCTTGCTAGGAGGTCTTCAAGAAAGACACAATTTTGGTTCAAGGCTTCACAATGAAGCAATTCCCTCTCTATGAAGATATATAGAAATGAAGGCACAAGACCTAAGGTTTGATTGATTTGACGAGTGTTGGAGTAACTCAAGGTCTATTGGAAATACTAAGAGGGGCGGTGAATCAATATTTCATAAATTTCAACAATTTAAGTATCAAAACAATTAACCATTAACATCACATCAAAGGGAGACAAGATATATATGAACAATATATTTATATTACAAGGGAAGCTACAACTTTCTGTTTACCAGCCACAACTGGAAGGGTTACGACCCTAAGATTTACCAACTCTCACTGGAAGGAGGTGAGCACCTCTCGAAGGAAGCTACATCTTCTTTCCCTAGCACCACCCTGCCACCCTATAGAATAGAGGATACAAGAAAAGCTCTTTGGGCTCCCGTATCAGGGACAATGGCCCAATTACAACAATATTCAAACTTTAGTACTGCCCCTTTGCATTGTCCTATATATAATCAATAAAGTCCATCAATCATATCATCAATACAAGTACTCTTACTTTGTCTTTGATTTGCCTTACAAGTTCTTCAAAAATCTGCTCCATGACTTCACTAGGGGTCTGCTTCAAGACTTATCACGATATCCATCAATCTCTGCTTCAACAACGGTTCCTTAAGACTTCAAGGACTGCTCCAAGTATCTGCTTCAAAACAAGCTTCAAAGTCTGCTCCAGAAGAGGTCTGCCACAAACATCAAGGTATGCTACAAATTCAAGATTTGCTTCAAAAAGGTCTGCTACAAATCTGGTCCAAGATAGGCACTTCAAGATGATTTAATCTTCTTTACATTTCCTTCCAATTTCCTCTTCAAGGGATACTTGAAAAGACTTAGAATAGTATCCAAGTTGGATGTGATAAGACCTCAAAACAGACCTCAAAACAAGCCACGAAAACAGCCCTAAAACATCCTCTGATCAGACTTCAGGAGGCCCAAAATTTGACCTCAGGGAGGGTCGTAGTAGGCCTCAGACCAGGCAACAGTAAGCTACAGAAAGAGGCCTCAGGAGGATCGAAATTTGGATCTACTGTGTGTCTTAGACTAGCCCAAAATTTGGTCTTCCTCAGACTGCTACAAGACTGTTACAGAGGCCAAAATTCGCTGCTACAAAATGCCTCAGACTAGTGCAAAAATTCTCAGAAAAAATACCTCAGAGAACTTGTCAAACCAGCAAGATTTCCACAGAAATTTAAGCCTAATCAAATCCAGTCTTAGAAACTTCGACCTTCTTCAGATTATCATTAAGAACTAGGCCTAAGGCTTCAGACTGCTCCTACTCTATTTCTTCTTCCTACAGCTAGGGTATATAAATAGTGGTTGAACAAGCCTATAATGGGGCTCACTTGACCCTTTGAAAAAACACGTTTATAACAGAGCTGACCTGAACAAATGCAGTAATTTTATTTTCAAAAGGCACCTTTAATTGGAGCCAACTTGCTGAAGATGAATCGTGTGAAAAACTCTGAATCCACACATCAAAAATCCTACTGCAATCACTGGTTTATCATCTCCTACTTGTTCTTTACATTCAACAAGCTATTTAATTATTTAAACAGCGATGAAATCACTATTGCAGACTACACATACATACAGATCATGAATTGAAATAAACTGAGACCAATGTTGCATTAATCGTTATTGGGATAATATCGGCACGAGGAAAAAATCGTAATTATCAAGAAATAACCGGGAAAAAATCGTTAGGTACAAAAATATTCATTTTTTTTAATATCTAAACCATCTACAACATAAAATAAATACATTGACACATAAATATGATAAAAGAACTAATATATAAGAGTTTAATATCATTTCTAGTGGCTAAATTCACACATAACATGAATCATGTCCTAAATATGTAAGTCTTGACTCCTGAGTCCCCAACTCAACCTCAAAATATCAACAAAAAATATAATAATGTATCTCATCATGTCATAATGTCATATAAAATAAAATGAAGAAAAATAACTAAAGTCTAATCCTATTGATTTCCTCTGTCCCTCTTGCGAGAAAATGCCACAGCTTTCCCTTTCCCTCTAGATGTAGATGTTGGTGCTGGTGGAGTTGGCAGTGGAGTCTGCTATGTTCTAGAAGTTGAAGAACTAGAAGTAGGAGCTATAGGAGGTAGACCACGTCCTCTACTGGTGGCAGGGGTAGCCTGGGCAGGTGGTGTCACCTGGAAACATTACAATCTCCCAATCTTGAAATCCTGAAAAAACTGATAAGTTTGTTGGATTTTGAATGAAATCTAAAATTCTACTTTCTCCATATGAAATCCAATGAGGCCAGAACCACTCTCAAAAATCCTGAGTCATTTCATGGTAATGTTAAAAATTTAAGTAAAAGGATGAAAATGAAGATTCACTTTTACTTTAAGAATTTAATATTACCATTTACCATGAATAACATATCAATACTAGGGCCTAGACTTGATCATTAAGTTGCCCCACTCAAAAATTATTTGTTTCTTTCAAAAAAAATTGCATTTCGAACATTTAGCATCCCTTATAAAACCTCGCTGCCCAAATTGCCCGTGATAAAAACGGAAAAAAACGCGATTTTTTCCAAAAAAATTGGGTATAAAAAAAACTAGCGATAATTTCAGATATTACTCGCGATAATATCAGCAGCAGGAAATTATTGCGATACAATGATAATATTGCGATATTATCACGATTTTAACAACACTGACTGAGACAATCACACAAGGGACACCATTATTTTTGGACAATCGTCTCCGGAAAAACCCAATTCGAGAAAACCGGTGCAGCATATAGAGGGTTTATAATATTAAGCAAATTTCTGAATACAACTAGGATGCCAAATCTAGCTCACCCAATAGAGAATAAAACTGGTAGAAATACTTTTATCCGGAGACAGATATTTTGGCAAATCCAACAACTGGATGATCAAACTTGATAGATGACAAGGTTGTTCCCAGTGTTGGGCAGCGATGGCTACTCCAAGCTCTACGCTGGAACTGCATCACCCTCCCAGTCAACCTTCCTTGCTTAGAAAACAATATGCTGAACTGTTGCTCTCTCTACTTCACAGAAACCCCAGCACTGCTTCTCAATGACTGTGTTAGCCCCTCTGGCTTCTGCGTCACCCTATTTGGAGCTCTGTTGTCTCTCCTGGTGCTGATCTACCTCTTTGCTATGTATTCTCGGTCTTGGACTGAAGTCCCTCTGCCAAACTGCCTCTCTCACTGCAACTCAGATCACTAGCTCATTTTCTCAGTAAACCATGCCCTAGAAAAATCGAACTCTTTGATCTCACTTGGTGTATCTCCAACTAACCCTCAAGCCTCCTCTTATACTTTTCCTGTTGATGAATCAACAGTCGAGATTAAGTCCCTAATCAAAGACTAAGATTAAAACAAACTTGATCCTCATCACTTAGAAGTTTCTCACCCATATTCTTATTAATACCTATTAATATTTTTATTTTCCTATGTTTAGACTTAGGAACCCATTAAAAATATTAATTATTTTAATAACTCCTCATCCGGGTGGAATTTCTCCAAACGATTTTTGGGTTCTAGAGATCTCATGTATTCTAGCCCCTCCACAAAATTTCGAAGCTAGAGCACATCCAAAGCTTCCCAAAATCAACAAATCGACCTGATAAGAGGGGGTTTAGATCACTTTTAAAAATTAATTTTGGTTCTTCAAATGCTTTCTTTTAAGGCATATTTTAACCCATAGATTTAAGCCTATTTAAATTATAAATTTGACCTTCCTTTTGGGGCAACAATGGATGTAATAAGGTCATAAATTTTTGGGGAAAGGTTGTTGGGCTAAATCCTTCCTTGGGGAACCAAATTTTAAAAATCAATATCTTTTCAACCAAGAGGATGTTAGTTTTTGGTAGCTCAAATAGGTGTTCTAGTCTCTATTGGTTTCTAAGAGGCTAGGGAACACGAGAGGATAATTATCTCCAAGATCTAGATAATTTTTCCAAGGATGTGGGTTGAGATCATCAATAACATTGGAGGCAAAGGACAACCTATTGTAAACCCTAGGGTTTGAAGGATAAAACACTAGTACAAGACTTGAAATACTAAATGTCAATGGAAGATCTAGGGGATGAAGAAACCCAGCCCTTACAAGTCTTACAAGAAAGAAAGGTAATTGATGTTAAGAGTAAGGATGAGATTGCAGGTGGAATTCAGTGAGGACGCAAGGATCAAGAGGGAGTCAAAAACTCTAAATTAAAAAATAAGTAATTTATGTTCTTCTCTAGTTAATTTTATTTTGTTCTTTCAACAACCCTATGTCTTTGTAATTGTTACTCAATGATAATTGTTTCTTCTATGATATCCTAAATAAGGTTTGCAGGAACGTTGTTGATATGATCTCTCAAGTAAGAGGGAGTAGCAGTGGTACAAAAGACTTGCCTATGTGACAGAGGCAGAACTAGTAACAAAAGAACTTTCTAATGAAAAAGAGATAATGGAAGGATTGTTACCGTGACAAAGGGAGCAACCAAGATCACCACATGGAAGACCTACTTCAACTTTAGAAGGAGATAACCTCATAAATTAAGATGAAGGACTTTGAAAGTACATTGTCTAGATTTTTGATGAACTACAAGTCCATGTCTATATTCATAAACCAAATATTTGAAAAAGAACACCTCAAGTTAATATATGGTACATTGGAACCTATGATGTATATTGGATATATCTCAGGAGATGGAGTGAGTCTTTGCAAGGACATCACTAGTCATAAAGCAACGACCAAATCACTTCATCCGAGACATGATAAAGAGAGGAGCAATAGAGATCCAATATTGTTAAATTTGGACAACTAGGTCCAAACTCCATGTTCTGATGCTCAGATTAAGAGGCTAATATTTTTGTTGGATTCCTCTTTCTGAGAGGTGTAAAATCCATATAAAAATAGTCTTAATCCGATGAGCAGAACTTATATTTTGAATTTATTATTCTTAATAAATTATATGTGCAAGGTCAGCCAGTTTTGTAATGTAGGCTCACATGCCCAACAGATGTGTCACACACCCTCATTGATGGATATAAATACAGGAAAAGTTGGAGAGAATTTCATCACAACACAACTCACATCTTCCTCTCTCATCCTTAAGAGTACGAGCTACCTGGAGGACGGATTTCAGCCACATGTGGGAAGGACGAAGAGGACAGACCGTACGGCTGAGCTGTAGTACGATTTTCTGCTGCTAGGGTTTCGCAGAAGTTTGACCAGCGTCGACTTTGGTCAACGCTGAAATCTTGTGGAAGGTTCGATTTTTGAAGGTCGTACTACCTGGCACAAAAATCGAGGTCAAAGGGTTGACCGTTTTGCTGCTGCATTGACTTTTAGCTTGCTGCCCCTGCGTTGACTTTTCAGGACAGCGTTGACTTTTGTAGAATTGACTTGGGGTGACTCATCTACTAGTTGGAGGGTTGTTGTGACACATGCTGGGCCGGCTGACCAAAGGAGACTTTGCTGGTTGAAGCATCCTGTTGACCGCCGAAACGAACACACACATTTTTCCTGTTTCTGATTTGTCTTCTGTAAGATCTGCTTATATGTTCTATCTGCATTTTGCTTAGCTGTGAGAAAAGTGAAATTGCTCTTAGCATAGAACATCTTCAAAACTTTACAAGGGTGGACTCCAAAAAGATCCAGGCAATGCAAGATTGGCCTCAACCAAAGACCTTGAAGAGCTTGAGAGGATTTTTGGGTCTCATGGGCTACTATCACAAATTTGTCTGCAATTATGGTCGCATTGCTAGACCCCTCACTCACCTCCTTAAGAAAAATTCATTTCTCTGGAATGATGAAGCGCAACAGGCATTTATAGCTCTCAAACATGCCATGTGTTCCACTCCCGTATTAGCACTACCCGACTTCACCAAATCTTTTGTGATTGAATGTGATGCTTCAGGTATGGGTATTGGGGCAGTCTTAATGCAGGAAGGTTGACCCTTGGCCTTCACTAGCCAACAACTAAGTGGGACAAATCTGGGACAATCTACCTATGAGAAGGAGATGATGGCCATCTTACATGCAGTAGATACCTGATGACCATACTTATAGGGGCGGCGTTTCCAAATCTGCACAGACCATCAAAGCTTTAAATATTTTTTGGAGCAATGCCTATCTTTACCACAACAAAATAAATGGATCGCCAAAATGTTGGGATATGATTATGAGATAATTTACAAGAAAGGGCGCAAAAATGTCGTAGTAGATGCGTTATCACGCCAATTTGAGGAGGAAAGCACCCTACTCGCAATCTCCCTTCCTAAGTCACAAGACACGTCCTCCAAGGTCCCGTGTCCCGTATTTTACGTGTCGGACACGAAAACGGCCCTAAAACGTGTCGAAAACGTTTTTCATCATGTCCTATAAAACGTAAAACGTATTCGCCGGTTTTCGTCGTGTCTTGCATCTGGAAAACGCGTATTCCGTTGATAGAAAACGTTGCCTGCATAAGCTGCAATTTTTTTAAAAGAAACAAATAATTTTTGAGTGGGGCAGCTTAATGATCAAGTCTAGGCCCTGATATTGATATGCTATTCATGGTAATGTTAAATTCTTAAAGTAAAAGGATGAAAATGAAGATTAAGGAGAATGTAACTTTTACTAATGAAGATTAAGGAGAATGTAACTTTTACTTAAATTTTTAACATTACGATGAAATGACTCAGGATGTTTGAGAGTGGTTCCGGCCTCATTGGATTTCATATGAAGAAAGTAGAATTTTAGATTTCATTCAAAATGCAGCAGACTTATCAGTTTTCCAGGATTTCAGGATTAGGAGATTGTAATGTTTCAAGGGACACCACCTGCCCGGGCTACCCCTGCCACCAGTAGAGGACGTGGTCTACCTCCTATAGCTCCTACTCCTAGTTCTTCAGCGTCTAGAGCATAGTAAACTCCACTGCCAACTCCACTAGCACCAGCATCTACATCTAGAGGGAAAGGGAAAGCTGTGGCATTTTCTCGCAAGAGGGGCAGAGGAAATCAATAAGATTAGACATTAGTTATTTTCTTATGTGCTTGTAAGTTGTACATGAACAATGAACATTGAATATTCAAGAATCAAGACCAAGCATATCACATTCTAATTTCTAAATAGTAAATTTTGATTCTATTTATTTCTTTAAAGTGAACTATGAATTTTGAGAAGTAATTATATTTTAATTTGATTAGATACTCTGCAACCTGCAATTTAATATGGATAAAAAACTATATTTCGGTATATATATATATATATATTTTATTAAATATATATAAAACGTGTCCCCCGTGTCCTGTTTCTAGGTCGCTACGTTTCGTATTGAATACTCGTATTTACGTGTCCTCCATGTCTCGTGTCCTCGTGTCATGTGACTTAGCTCCCTTCCCATTCCAAAATGGATTGAAGAGGCTCGCAAGGAATGGTTTTCACATCCTTTGCTCTCCCAACTCATTAATAAATTGCAGGTGGATCCAAATTCCACAGTGGGTTACTCTTGGCAGGATGAGATTCTTCGCTACAAGGACAGAGTCATGATATCACCAACATCCACCCTCAAAAGACGCATTTTGGCGGAGTTGCACTCATCTCCCACTACAGGCTATTCAGGCTTTTAAAAAACTTATGCTCGCACTCGACATTCATTCTTTTGGATATGCATGAAAAAGGACATTCTTACTTTTGTAGTTGAGTGCGACGTATATTAGCGCCACAAAGGAGAAACAGTCAAATCCCTAGGCACATTACAGCCTTTGCCCATCCTAGCCTCAATCTGGATGGAGGTTTCTATGGACTTCATTATGGGTCTTTCGAAGTCAGGCAACAAGTCAGTCATCATGGTGGTTGTGGACAGATTTTCTAAGTATACTCATTTTTGTGCCCTACCCCACCCTTTTACACCAACTTTGGTAGCTCAATCTTTCATGGACCAGATCTTCAAATTGCATTGCATGCCCACTTCCATTGTGTCTGATCGTGACCCGATCTTCACTAGTAACTTTTGGTAGGAACTCTTCAGGCTACAAGGTACCCAACTACAACTCAGTACTTCCTATCATCCCCAAATTGATGGTCAAACTGAAGCAATCAACAAATGTTTGGAGACCTACCTTAGGTGTTTCACTTCAGAAAAGCAACATCTATCGGTACAGTGGTTAGCTCTAGCCGAATGGTGGTATAACACCAACTATCATGCCACCACCAAAATGACTCCATATGAAATAGTTTATGGTCAACTCCCTCCTTCACCTACTTCTTATATCAAGGGATGCTCGAATGTACAAGCAGTGGATCAACTCCTACAGAACTGCACAACCATGCTGGCCCACCTCAGAGAGAATCTCCATCAAGCTCAAATCTGCATGAAGCAACAGGCAGATCAACATCGTTCAGAATGCCAATTTCAAGAAGGGGATCAGGTATTTTTGAGGCTGCAACCATATAAGCAAACATCACTCAAAAACAAGAGTTGTCAGAAATTATCTCCAAAATTCTACGGACCGTATCAAGTACTTCAGCGCATTGGAGAAGTCGCCTACAAGCTAGCTTTGCCACCCACTGCAAAAATCCATCTAGTTTTCCATGTCTCATGCCTCAAGAAAGTGATTGGAAACCATTGCCGAATTCAAAACAGTCTACCTGAATTAGATGAAGAAGGGTCAATCTGGCTCCAACCTGAACAGGTTCTTGATACACGAGAACGGCGCCTGCGCGGCCAGATGATCAAAGAAGTCTTCTTCAAGTGGAAAGACACCTCTCTGGAAAATGTGACCTGGGAACCAGCCACTATCCTTCAGCAGTTTCCGCAGCTTCAGCCTTGAGGACAATGCTATTCTTATGGGGCAGGGCATGTTAGGGTCAAACCCTAACCCCCTTATTTATGTAATAGGATCGAGTCATAGTTATAGTTAAGTAAATAGTCAATAAAACCCATATTAATAATTGTAAGTGGTTGACCTGCATTTAAAGAAAGGACCACGGTTAGTTGCAAATGGGCCATGATATTAGATAGATGGTATTAATAAGAACCATGGTATTGCATGTATGAATCCTATATAAAGGATAACTCCCCTCGAGGAGCATCATGTCTTATTTTGTAATTGAGCCCAGCTCTATTGGAAGTTGCTCCCTTGAAGAGGCAAGTGAACATTGCTTTCCTTTCTGAATAATAAAATACTTGCTGTTATTTCTTATTGTTCTGTGTTCTGAGTATATTTCTTCGCATATTTGGTATTCTGATATCTTCTTGCAGGTCAAGAGCATAACAGTGTGTCATTGCATATTGTCATATTTTTGTTTCTGCAATTTCATTTTTCATAAGATGTCCCATTACTCTGTTATGATGACTCCCCGTGGCCATTCGAGGCTTGATTGGCCATACTCATTTTTCCATTTCATTTTAATATGTATGTAAATTATGTGTACTGGCTCAACATCAGGAAGCAAATATGCTCTGTGTCGGTGTGTCATTGCATATTGTCATGTTCTTGTTTTTACAATTTCATTTTTCATAAGATGTCCCATTACTCTGTTATGATGACTCTCCCGTGGCCATTCGAGGCTTGATTGGCCATAGCCATTTTACCATTTCACTTTAATATGTATGTAAATTCGTCCCTTCACATAATATGAGTACCAACCCCGTCCCAATTCATTCGTCACATTATCATCCAAAAGTTGTTTGGAGATAGCCCTTTTGTTCCAAGGGTTTATGGCATATTTGGCCATAAGTGTACATATATGTACGCCTCCATGACTTATTTGAAAAATATCACTTACTGCAAATTCATTGTATGTGCCCTTATATTTGCACTAGTTCATAATCTCCATCTCATGAAAGTATTTTCTGGGTCTTCAGTAGCACATGTAGATGTGTAGAACATGGAAATGAAATTAGTACCATGTGAAAGAGATGTTGCAGAATTTTGTTATGAAGAATAGAAATTATATGTTGCAGAACTGTGCACTTGAGTCCTCCACTTGTTTCGGGGCTTCTCCATTATTCATTCATTTTGTTCGTGACCTGTGTTACCCTGATCCATGCAAGTTGACTAGATTTATATTTTTATAGAGAATTGTTGCATGGATTTTAAAGGGGAAAAGAGGTTTCATCTAGCACTAGTCAAGTTCAAGATAATGCAAGTCATTTAGTTATTTCAATACAGGACCTCTTTCCAAAGTTTGGGCAAATTTCTGCTAAATTTGGTTACATGTTTAGGTTTCAGTTTTAGTTGCTCATCAGTTTCAGACATGTTTATATTCGAGCTGATATGGTATATGGTATATTTTTATGTATTTTGGATATTGTGGATAACTCTGCCACCCAGAACCATGTGGAGACTTGTGTTCGTTGCATGTGTATATGTGCGTATCTTTTGCATGTGTTCGTTGCATGTGATGTTTTGGATATATATTTTATATATGTGTTTTTTGAAAAGTTTTAAAAGAAGTCAAAGCCGTTATTTATGATGATATTATTTTGTGGGAGTGACAATGCGTTATCATGCATCATGATGTGTAAATTTATGTTAATGAATTTTTATATGTTATGATGATCTGTGTGATGGAAATTGGGTCTTCTCCTTCCTTTGAGTCATGTGACACCTCAGCCTTTGTCAGAGTTCATATACTTGATTTTATCTTCTCTATTCAAAAGCTAGTAACTTTGGCAAAAAAAGTTGGTTACAATTAATTGGGATATTTATCCATTTATTGCAGCTCTCTGAAGGGGTTTCATATTTGACATTCGTATGGTATGATTGGGTCATTTCTTTTCTATTTTGATATAATTTTTGATGTGTGTTAGATATTTTGAGTCTCATAAGTTGATGATTGGAGGACTTCTCTTAAAAAGTAGCAAAGAATGGGGTTAGTTAGTCTTTTCTCTTATTGGTTCCACACACCTGATTTTATCTTTTTCAAAAGCTAGTAACTTTGGCAAAAAAGTTGGTTACAATTAGTTAACTGTTTTCAACCGTTTCAAAGGAGATACTTATCTATTTATTGCAGATTTCTGAAGGGGTTCCACATTTGACATTCTTATGGTACAATTGGGTCATCTCTTTTCTATTTTGAGATAACTTTCAATGTGTGTTAAATATTTTGATTCTCAAAAGTTGATGATTGCAGGACTACTCTTAAAAATTAGCAAAGAATGGGGTTATTTAGTCTTTCTTCTTATTGGTTTAGGTAATCATTCATTTTGGTCATTGATGATTTGTCACTGTTTCTTAATTGTCATTACTAATTCTTGACACTTTTGTAGGGAGTTGTCTATAATGCGATTTTTTGGAGATTCCGGTGACGGAATCCGGCGGAAGAAATTGAGGTTAAATCTTGATTTGTTGCAGTTAAAATGGTTTTTTAACTGCATATTTGGATTCAGCACCCTGAAAAACCCCTGTGACGCTTTGATTGTGTAGAAACTAGCTATCAAACTTGCGATTCCAATAAATTGCTGCCGGATTTTAACCGGAAAAACCCACCGAAAAAGCTTTCAAAAAGTCGCATTATAGACAACTGCCTTTTGTAGTAGTCTTTCTAAGTCCAAAACCTATCGTTGAACTAGCTGCAGCAAGGCCAAGGCTTCTTATATTCTTTCTACTTGCATTTTACTAACATGTTTATTGAAACATTGTCATTTGTAAAGAAATTGTGTTATAGATTATTTTAATCTGATTGTTAGACTCATTAGTAATTACGTTAGAACACTTATATAAGTATACTAAATTAAATATTTCTTCCTTATTTTGCCTACTTATGTCTTATTCTAATTATTTTTCTTTTCCACTTTTCTTATTGTTGTGACTTTGTTTTACATAATATGATGCTAGTATATATTATTTTTTTATTTAAGATACACGCAGTATTGAGAGTTAAGTCTTATTTAATGAAGAGTGTGAGCAATTTTACCCCCGTTTCAATGATTATATAGTTGTAGAATATGTATGTGTTGTGCAATTGTTAGTTAATACTTTATTACAGTATTTAATAGTATTTTGTGCAGCAATATTTACAACCAGAATATATATTTTGGAGACTCATACTGCACCTTCATGTTGTTGTCTAGGAAATTTCTTAATACAGTCTTTATATATTATGTTTTTTTATGCGTTAATGTTTTATGTTTTTGGCCATATATTTTTGTGAATGTTTGTTATGTAATTTTCAGCGACAATTATTATGGTTTGGCGTGCACACTGGCAGTGGTTATTATTGTTTTTTTAATGTATTTTCTTCATTTGTAACAAGTATTTGTGTCTAGGATAATTGTGTAAAAAGGCTATAACTTCACTGGTCTTCCTATTTTTGTTGGCGTAGCCAACCAAGAATCTGGAATCGTTGCTAGTGTCGAACCCATTTTGACATCAATAGTTCTTCAGTCAAATTCTTTAGTGTTGTAGGTGCAATAGTTGAAGTATACATGGAAATGGACATTGAAGAAGCTCCCTTTAGCAAACTTTCATCCAAAAAACTAGAAACCCTGTTGACCAAATCTACAACTCTGAGGACAATATTCAAGGTGAAGCTTAGTCATCTTTAGGCCATAGTAATGGCTTTCATGGATTATGCCACAAGAAGTCTTGCACTAAATATAGCATATGTATTCATAGATCAATGCATACACTAGCATGGCTTGAATAAATAATAGTGTTACGGAATCTGATAGTGTTGAAAGGTTCTTGCACCATAATAGTGGTATTTCAAAATTGAACTTTCCACAACCAAGCATAGAAGGATATACCTTCACTTTTTTTAGGATAAGTGTGCTTTATTTTACAAAGCCTTTTTCTGACACATTTTGAATTCAAGGACTAACCAGGGTTGCTATGAAAAATAAATAGAGATTGTCTCAATCGACCCTAACCTTTTAATATCAAGTCATGAAACCAAAGTTTGTCAGATATTGAAGATTAAACGAAAAACTCAATAACCTTAAATGCATGATGAGTGTAAGGTAAATATCAAAACCAAGGATCACACATCCTCATTATGTAACTTAATTAGCCTTGAAAGAGAGACAAGAGGAGAGTCTAGTGGGTTACGTGTTGGGGTTTAAGTGAATTAGCGTGAGCCCTAACCTTTTAATATCAGGTCATGAAACCAAAGTTTGTCACATATTGAGGATTAAACCAAAAACTCTATAATCTTAAATGCATGATGAGGGTAAGGTATATATCAAAACAAAGGATCACACATCCTCATCATGTAACTTAATTAGTCTTGTCTTGAAAGAGAGACAGGAGGTGAGTGTAGTGGGTTAGGTGTTAGGGTTAAGTGAATTAGGGTGTAGTGGGTTAGGGGTTGTGGGTTAAGTGAATTATGGTCCACTAGGTTGGGGGTTGTGTGACAATGAATTGAGTATAGAATAATGAGGATAAAGAAAAAATATTGTTTTTTTACAAAATAAATAAAAAGTAGTATGAGAAACAAACATAAGATAGTTATTTTTCGTTCCACCCATCCATTGGGATCATCTCTACTACTAACAATATCTATCAATTTCTCATGCATGGAGTAAGGAAAGAAATATCGTACATCTAATGTGGTTCATCCTCATCTTGGTCCTGAGGATGAACAACATTAGAGGATTTGAAACGCCGACCAACAAATAATGGTGATGTGATTAATCTGAAAGTCAGTTTCAAAGAGTAAATTTTCTTGACAAGATTAACAACACGTTTAGAGTCACCATAGGTAGTTAGGACTTTGCAATTTGAAGCCAATGTTACCAGACTTAGAATCCGCAATAAATCGTTAAGGCAAAAGAGCAAAGGGTTTTAATCGGATCGGGAAA
Source organism: Pinus taeda (assembly GCA_000404065.3). Taxonomy (NCBI): domain Eukaryota; kingdom Viridiplantae; phylum Streptophyta; class Pinopsida; order Pinales; family Pinaceae; genus Pinus; species Pinus taeda. The sequence goes on from APFE031375783.1 coordinate 144,680, forward strand.
AAACCGTTGAATTCAATAAATAAAGATATACACATATATTGATAAAAAAAAAAACCACCACATTCTTCATTGATATTCAATAAAGCCATGTCCAAGCAATCCATAATATCAATAAATGTCCAAAATATCATGAATGAATAAGTATCTCATATATGTTGAGTCCAAACATGATCCAAAGCACTGAGTCCTGACTCCTAACCAGTGACTACATAGAACTAGAAGCATCTGCTTCTAAAAGTTTATAAAATACTGCATACTAATTAGTAAAAAAATAGTATCTAAAATATCTTGATTGTTGTTGAAATGATATAATAATGGTTTGCTATTGAAATCTCTGACAGGGCACACATTGAAGCTAATGCTAGAGCACACGCTGAAGCTAACGCTAGAGCACACTACACGCTATGTCTCTATTACGTAGAGTAAATTGAAATTGAAACTATGCCTCTATTACCTTCTCGGCGTATGAGTTGCCGAGTCTGAGCATTGAGAATTAAGTTACAGGCAGACATTTAATTTTTAACCTAACTAAACCATGTGGCAAACAATGCAACAACCCTGAATGTTAAAACCTGTGCTCATCGAGTAGAGGGTTGAAAATCACCTCAATCACCTAAATCGCAATTAATAGGTGAGTCGCGAGTCAAACTCGGTCAACGTGAGTTTGACTCGCCTAGAGTTGAATCAGATCGTTTGAGGGAAGAGCAGAGTTTGACTCGTGATTAATCGTGAGTGATCGGAGATTCATGTTTCACTGCCTAAAGCAAAAGCTTGGTTAATCCTAAGGAGGAGGGCTTCAACTTTAGCTACATTTTTAGTGCACTCGAATTCAAGTCTATAGGCATATTAATATAGTTTTCCTTGAGGTGAGTATAGAAGGATACTTGCGCCATTGCTCTCAGGGGACAAGGCACCATCAAAATGCAGATACCAAAGTTGGTCATCAAATTGAGGTTCTGATGGAGGGGGAATATCATCCTTCGTAAAAAGAGAATAGACACCCATGTCTTGTTCAATATAGTTGACATGTGGTTGAGGTAATCCTTCAATGTAAGGAGAGATTTGTCCTTCCTGGAACACAATGACATTTTTAGCAATTTTTGGAATGGTCATATGTGTCTCATCAATTGATAGAAATCCATTGACTCGGACTTGCCAATCTCTACCAAGTATGAGTGAGTAGTTTGAGATTGGCATGTCTATTACTTGCATTTTACTAGTTGTTCTAATTTCTGAATGGACACATGACTAAACTAACATCCTTGATAGTACCTATAGATTCTCGTAGAGAATTGTTGAAGCCTATAATTTTCCCAGGGGCATCATCGGTGCATTGTAATCATAGTTCTTCCATGATGATTTTGGGCATAACATTTGTACTGTATTGAATTTTCTAAGTCTATCTGTTAGAAAATTAATCTGTATTATGCTGGTTTATTTCTTCTACTTGTAAATTCTGAACAAGTTATTTAAAACATTTTAAATACCGAAATAAACACAATACAGTCACAACATCTACATATAATCAACTGAAAGAAAACAAGCACACAAGTGACACCGTTATTTTTGGACAAATGTCTCCGGAAAAACCCAATGCAGGAAAACTGGTGCAACCATGCTAGGGGTATATTATTATGCCGTATTTCCTTGAGTACAACTGGGTGCCTAACCGGCTCACCCGACAAAGAAAAATACACTGCAACAATACCTCTATATTCGGAAACAAGGATTCAGAAAACTTGTCCCACGAAACCCTCTTTGGCACAACTGAAGCTCAGTGCTAGCCCTTCTAGCCTTTGCGTCAACCCCAGGACCCTTTGTGTCAGCCCTCTGAGGCACTGCACAGCCTCTGGGACCCTCTGCGTCACTCCAACAGCCTTTGCGTGGATGACGCAGTTCCTCTGGCCTCTGTGCTGTCTCTGCTGGGCTTTGCGTGGCCTGAACTGGTTGCTGCTCTCGCTCTCCCTGCTTTATGCACTGTTCTCTCAGTACTGTCTCTGCCTCTCTGTCCAGTACCCACTGCCCCTTGCTGCCGATCACTGATTCACTTTTGCTTAGTAACTCCGCTCTAGCAAAATGAATCACTGATCACTTTGGTGTGTTCTCCAACTGACCCTCAAGCCTTTTCTTATACTTTTCTGCTGGTCCTTCAATGACTGAGATTAAATCTCTAATCAACGATTAAGATTAGATTTGGCTTGATCCATGACTTTTGGAACCTTCTAACCCAATTTTATATTAATGCCCATTAATATTTTATTTTTCATAAGTTTAGACTTAGGAACTCCATTAAAAATATTAAATATTTTAATATCTCCCAAACTGGGTACAATTTGTCCAAATCATTTATGTGTCTTAGAGATCTCATGTGCTTTAGCCTCTCCACCAATTTTCATGGCTAGAGCACATCTGATGCTACCCCAAATCAACACTCCCTGTTAGAGAGGACCGTGCTTTAGTAATACTCCTCACTGAGCATCACTCTGACCATCTGGCATTGGTACCTATGCTGATGCTAGGCCCCCTGCCCAACATCCTCTGCACTGCTGCCCATGGCCTTGCCACTGCCACTACTGCATTTGTACGACAACTCCCTCTGCATTTGTGCTGTTGCTGGTCCATCCTCCCAACACTGCATCTGCATTGCATCCCCTCTCATCATGCTGCATCGTGCTACGGCATACTGCTACTACGCTGCAACTCAGTTACTGAGAAGTAAGTAGTTGATCCATACAACTTCTAACATCCCTGTCAAGTTAGAAGCACTCTCGACGCTGAAGCTCCCTCTGTTGCTAACAAATGCTCCCTCTACTGGCCTCTGCGCTGCTGCATCAACTCCCTGCATCTTGCACTATTGCACACCTCTCTGTGCCATCCTGCACTAGTGCAACACTCCCTTGCATCTCACACTGTTGCAGCCTGCTAGCCTCGCACTGCCTGGGGACTCCTGCACTGTAGAACTCTTTTCCGCTTCATTCGCATTCGTCTCTATCGACATCCGCCAATCCTGCTACTCCTCTTTGGGGCTCCTGTAGCAAGGTATAGTCCAAAAGGTTGGGTACCTCAAGAATCCTGCCCCACATCGCCTGTAGTCCTCCTGACTACAGTTCAATGTATCCCCACTTCTTCTCAAGTGGCACATGAGCACTCATGGCACAATCGTCATCCTCCTCAACTTCTTTCTCCGCCCTCGCTGGTGCTGCCTTCGAGTCAGAAGCCTCTCCCTTACTCTTCTTCCTCGTACACTAGTTCGCATAGTAACCCAGTTCCCACAATGGAAGCACTTGACCTTGGAGAGGTCCTTTTTCTTCCTCTTCTCTTGCTTCCCCACCGATGCTAAAGTTGTATCCTCTTCTTCTTCCTTCTTGATCCTGACCCCTTTGCGCTACTTCTCGCCTTGGTAAGCTGTCTGATCTCTTCTTGACGAAGATCCATCAATAGTTCTTCCCAATCTAGAAGACTCGTCTTGCCCAATATGCTCTGGACAAATGTCTCCCAATTCTCGGAGACTACGTTAAGTGCAGTCCTTACCATCAACTCCTGATCCGACGCGGCCCCTATGGAAGTCAGTTGGTCACGGATCTCCTTCAACCGACTGAGGAAGACATCTATTTGCTCTCCCTTCTGCATCTGGTATGACCTTAGGTAATTCTCGAGGAGCATATTCCTCTACACGGAAGTATGCTGGTACAATGTCTTCAAAATGTCCCACATCTCCTTTTTCGTTTCCTTCTCGGCAATATGTGGGACCACATGATCCTTGACCCCATCAAGGATGATACACTTTGCCTTAGCCATTGCCTCCTCGTACCTTTCATTAGCTACCAGGTCAACTAGGACAACCATCACTCTTAAGGCGAAGCCCTTGATACGATGTATGTCTAGAATGGACAAGATCCTGGCCTTCCAGACCACAAAGTTGGACGCTCCGTCTAGTGTGTCCTGATCTCTCATCCCATTCACAACCATCTCGCTGCTCTTCTGTTGACTCCTCTGAGTCTCTCTACTTCCAGTCTGGAAGTTCTCTTCTGGACTCCCTCTGAGTCTCGATTTCCCTCTTGGAAATCCTTCTGCCAACCGTCAAGTTGCCCTTCTCCAATCGTTTGTGCAACTACAACACTGATCCAGATTCCTTGGCTAGAAATCCACCTCGGCAGCAACTTCCTCTACCTTGGTCTTGCCTTGTTAGGTATTGTTCTAACCATAGTACCCCACTAGCGTAGCTCCCACAAACTGCCCACAACTTCCTCTGCCCCATCAACTGAAAGATTGAGCCTCTTGGCTCTACGCAATCCCGACACTGGAAAAACAACTCTCTCAGCCAATTGTGTCAGCGCTCTTGGCGTCTGCGTGAACCTCTCTCTAGCCCAGACTGATGACGCAGTCCCTCTGCATCAACCCTTCCTCTATCACTTCTGCAAGGATCAAATATTGTCACTCGGGACCACTGATTCAGCTGCAAATGCTCTGCTCAATTGATGCCTTCAGCTCTCCTGTGATTTGTAACCACCCTCTGATACCATGTTGAATTTTATAAGTTTATATGTTAGAAAATTAATTTGTATTTTGTTAGTTTATTTCTTCTACTTGTAAATTTTGAACAAGTTATTTAAAACATTTTAAATACCGAAATAAACACAATACAATCACAACATCTATAGATCATCAACTGAAAGAAAACAAGCACACAAGTGACACCGTTATTTTTGGACAAATGTCCCCGGAAAAACCCAATGTGGGAAAACCGGTGCAACTATTCTGAGGGTATATTATTATGCAGTATTTCCTTGAGTACAACTGGGTTCCTAACTAGCTCACCCGACAGAGAAAAATACACGGTAGCAATACCTCTAATTCAGAAACAGGTATTCAGAAAACTTGTTCCACGAAACCCTCTGCGGCCCAACTGAAGCTCACCGTCGACCCTTCTGACCTCTGCGTCAGCCTCCTACTAACCTGCGTTAGCCCCAGGACCCTCTGCGTCAGCCCTCTGAGGCACTATGCAACCTCTAGGGCCCTCTGTGTCACTCTAGCAGCCTCTGCATGGATGATGTAGTCCCTTTGGCCTCTGTGCTGTCTCTGCTGGGCTCTGCGTGGCCTAAACTGGCTGCTGCTCTCTCTGTCCTTGCTTCTGTGTTGGTCTCTTAGTACTGTCTCTACCTCTCTGTCCAATACTCACTACCCCTCGCTGTTGATCACTGATTCACTTTTTCTTAGCAACCCCGCTCTAGCAAAATGAATGACTGATCACTCTAGTGTGTTCTCCAACTGACCCTCAAGCCTCTTCTTATACTTTTCTCGTTGGTCCTTCAACGACCGAGATTAAATCTATAATCAATGACTAAGATTAGATTTGGCGTGATCCATGACTTTTGTAACCTTCTAACCCAGTTTTATATTAATACCTATTAATATTTGATTTTCCCTAAGTTTAGACTTAGGAACTCCATTAAAAATATTAATTATTTTAATATCTCCCAAGCCAAGTACAATATGTCCAAACCATTTCCGAGTCTTGGATATCTCATGTGCTTTAGCCTCTCCACCAATTTTCATGGTTAGAGTACATCTGATGCTACCCCAAATCAACATACTGGATCCTCCATCTACGAGACAACTATGAGTAATTTTGTCATAAATTTTCGTTAACACATAGAAAGGGGGTTTCTCAAAGGAGCAGATGGGTTGTTAGTAGAGAAAATATCCTCTTGACTGGGTTCTTTTGATTGAATCTCTAGATAATTGATTGGTGCAGGAATATTCCCTTCAAGGAATTATTTTAACTATTTTTGTTGCTCAGGAATTGTGGCCATGTCAAGTAATGAGACATTAGCTTTAATACTACCCATATGAGTGAGAATATTGAAACCAGGAAACACATTGGAACAAGATGAGGGGGAAGAATGTACATGTTGGTTCAGTGGAGTTATTTACACATAGGTGGTTGTGAGCAAGATTTGAGGGCCTTTTGTTCAAGTGTTGTTTGGCGGATTGTTCTTTAACCATTCGAGTTCTATATGTGTTTCTTGTTTCAATGGCTAGAACATCATCCTCATCATCCCAATTGATATTAGCCATTGTAGGATAAGGTTTAATGCCGAAGGTCATTTGCCTAGCAACTTGACATACTTGACAAGTTTTAACATCATGATAATCCTCACAAAAGTTGCACCATGGTCGTGAGAGGATGGAAAGAGGTTGATAAACTTATTGAGCTACGTGAGTATGTCCAGTAGTAGGGTTCTAAGGTTGCACATTCAATCCACATTCATTTGAAATCAACCTATTGCTCATGTCTTGCATAAGTTGCAAGATTGAGGCCATATCAATTTGACTAGTTTGACTTTCAAGAGGGATGCTCATTCTCCTAAGTTTCTTTTCATATTCTAAAAAAATTTGCAACGCAGATTCCAAACTAGTGGCATTCTTTTTTCAAGTCATTGACAATAGAGAGGGGATAATGCACTGTAATAATGCATCATGGAAGCTTGATTGGGGGGCGAATGATTTCGAGAATTTGATCGTAAAGCTTAGTAAAATGCAGGTTAAAACTCTTAATGTTTTCTCCTTTGGGGAAAGAAACATTGTTATAGTCGTGTAACAAGTCAATAGGATTATGCAGTTCCCCATAAGTAGACTTGAACCAATAGTAGAGCCCATCCCAGGCATTAAAAACTTTTGAAGGGAATTCAAAGAAATCGGTGCAGCTTTACTGACTAAGGAAATAACAAATAATCGCATACAAGTATTGTTATTGTTTGCCTCAATATTATGGCAAGCATTTGAGAAAGTGATTAGATGCTCATTAGTATCTGCGGAAGATTTTCTTAAATGATCTTTAAACTTAGGAAGAGGTGCATTTGTAGGGGTGAGGTTTAAAAGAGATTGAATATGCCAGGAGGTGGTGTTAGCATCCTCTTCAAACTGAAAAAAACCCAAATTTCATGATGACCTTGTTAAGGTTAGTGCTTGATGGATGTGAATTGAAAGAATAGTAAATAGATCTGATAGAGATAGATGGAGTTGCAATTGAATCAGAACTGGAAGAAGATGACCCCAAGGAAGTGGAACCTTGGGACCTAGTTGAAGGTTGACTTTACATTCTAGACATGATTCTTCTAGCATGTGAAGCTAAACCATAGAATATATACAAAGTACTTGAGTGGAAACCGTTAAAGCTATCCCATGGTATAACACTCAAAGATCTATGGAATTAAGGCAATGACATATAAAGATAAGTAATTGTATGACAATAACAACAAAAAATACAATGCATTTCACAAATCAATCTTAGTTAGCATCACCAACTACAAGGGGGAATCTAAATCATAAGATTAATCTCATTCACAACACTATCAAATTAAGAAAGATGAATAATCATCAATAAATGAGTGCAACCAATCTTCATCACATTGAGAAAACATGAAAATAAATCGTTTTCCATTTAACCAAAATCAAGCGAAAGCATAAAATCACAAGGACATGTCCTTATAGGCAATTTTTTTTATCATCAATGAATATGTAAATTGTCTCAAATCTCAAGAAAAAAATCATTATTCCTCTTCGAAATTCATCAAATGATCTCAACAAGAAACCAAAGAGGTATCCTTGGAGGGGCCATCATTCACCATTAATAGATCAAAGCATTGAATTCTCTAAAAGGTAATAGGTCAAAATAAAAATCACACCTATATATCATTAGTAAATTAGGAAATTATACACAATCCATTTGCATATTCAAATTTTTAGTAGGGGGCCTATGTTTTCATCTTTGAGGGTTAAAAAACAGGTATGGTGTTGTTGTCACAATAACAGAAACACACAATAAGTGACAATATTTTTTGTATCAAATGATTTTCGAAGTATAAAATATACCAGTGTGAAAGGTAAAGCCTTATAAGTGAATAAAGTGTAATTCCTCTACCACATGGGTCCCACTCATTGTTACACATATATTCCCAAAAATATAGAACTTTGATAGTGGACCATAGTTCACTTTACATTCATTCTCTATGAGCCAAAATATGATTTTCATTTATCTATGCTTAGGTCGACATATGCTTTACTTGGGCATGAAACCATAGAGGTGCAATTGTTGATTTACTTAATGACAATGTTTGGTCCTCACCTCTAAGATCACAGGAAAACCCCTACTACCCATGGACATCCATAGCCTCGGAAAGGTTGCCTCATACACCCATTTTATCTAAAAACTCTAATCCCAAATTTTGCATTGTTTTTACATAAATCCATCTCTAGAATGTATTTAATTTGTATTTTAATTATAAAATACATTTCTCTGCTATTTCATTTTTAGTGTATGGAGGAGTATATCTAGAAGCCTCTTAAAGGCATGGGATGGAATTAAGAGTTTCTTATCTATGTCGGCATCATCATTACTAATTGTACTTATGGGTGTGTTGTAGCGGCTACAACCACCCTCCAAAATTTTGACTCACATGCAAATTTCATAGCCTACCTTGGATCTTGTGATCGATCGTCCTTGGTCACTTGCTGTTAAGCTGATGATCTTAAGCTTCCCCTCCTTGATTTTAAGATTCGTTCATGCTCTCATCTTTATGAAGCATGTGTCATCTTTGGACATAGGGATTGTTGTTTATCATGCAAAGGAGATGTTGTTTGCTTCAAGGGAAAGCATGTGCGCATGAGTTGTTATCATCACATAGACATGTTTCACACTTACTTCAAGCACTCTTGTCATAAAGGTTGTTGCATCAAAAAGAGTATGTTTTATACATTCTGGATGGTCTACGTGGTATCACTAAGTGTTTATGTGTGATCATAGTCAAGTCCTATCACTGTTTACATTTGTATCTGATCTCACACGTAGCCATTTCTCGAGCACCCTAGCCTTATCCAGCTTCCTGGAACTGTATGCTTTGCTTTTGAAACTATCAAGCTTTCTCGTTTGCTTGATGGAACTCCATAGTGTGCAAAGACCCCAACCTCCCTTGGCATCCTAAACTGCGTAGTGTTTTTCTCCAGTGTCCTTCCCCCACCCAAAACCCACTGTCTCCAGAAACTGCATAGTGTTGTCCCTCAGCTGCTCAATTTGCCTTGCAACCTGAAACTACGCATATGTGTCCTCCCATAACCCATCCCATAATAGTGCCTTGCATCCAGAAACTGTGGAGTATTTCCTCTCGGCTGCCCAGGCTGCACTGCACTCAGAAACTACGTAGATGGGCCTCCTAGCGCTTCATCCCGGTAGCAGTCACTACCCACTAAAGCTGCGCTGATATATCTCTCAGTGACTACAGGAAAATGTGACATGCTAATATCACTCCAAGGAGTTGAGGAGAAGGACCAAGACACTAAGTGATGGCAAAAGATCAAGACTGCATGCAAACTCCGTCGGATGCATGATCATCTCGAGGGTAATTATGGTAAGTAAATAACACCTTTCCAAGTACACCTCTTAGTTGAGTTTGTAGGACTTCTTGTCATTGTCATATCATCCTGTCTTCAGTGACATGCATGTTTGAAAACACAAAAAGGTAATTTCATGTATTTCCTCTACATGTTTTGCTCCATTTTCGCTTGTTTGACCCACTGTCGTCTTCAACATGTTGATTGCTATGTCATGCTTACGACCTTGTTCTAGTGATGTTGAAGGTTTGTCTTTGTGTATATGAGTTGTATTCGCTATGTAAACATCTATCTCACTCAGACACGAAGTTGTAAACAATGTCACACAAGCATAGTTATGGTCGTTCAATGATCTATCTCAAGTGTTGCACTTGTCGCTCTTAACCTTTAGACAGTCACACTGAGACATGTTGTCTTGCTGGTTTGAGGTGTCTTGTTGTTGAGTCATGTTGATTGTGTCTTCGCAAGGTCATGTATACACAAGTTCACTCGCTCACACACTTGGCCATTTTTTTGAAAATCTGTTGACCAGACCACTCTCCATCAACCAGATCTCCACTAAGCTGCGTTGCACAGTATCAGCCCTTCAGTGACCAACCATTGTTGCCCATAACTGCGTGGAGATTGAGGCCGCCCTCTAGGTAGTTTGCATTGCGCAATTCTTGAATCAACCCATCTGACTGTCACCCAAAACAATGCAGAAGTTGCCCAAGAAGACATCTTAGTCTGCACTCCCTGCAAGCCTATCCATCAAGCCTCATGTTGGTCAACCAAAAAATTTGACTTGAGTTATGACCCAGGGTCGCACTCATCTCCAAAATTGCGCAATGGTTGTCCAGCCTACTTACTTGCACTGCCTGCAGAAACTGCACAGACGTGAGGGGCGGAAACCTGCTGCCTGTCACTGCATTGTCCCGGGAAATTGTGTAGTTCTGCCAGGAGTCCCCCTATTGGCCTGCTCTCCACTCCTCCTAAAAACTGTGCAATTTTCATTGACATTCCACCTACTTCTCGACACTCTGCTCAGCCTGGAAACTGCGTAGTCATGTCTTACTTGACTGCCTCCCAGATCCGCGCAATTCTGACTCGCAAGCTCCCGCACCCCAATCCTGGCCTCCTCTGGGAAACTGCATAGTTTTCATTGCCAGTGCTAATGCAGCCCAATCCCAACCTCCCCTGGAAAACTACATAGTTTTCACTGCCAATGCTCCTTGTTGCCTGCACTACCTTCTGGGAAAAACTATGCAATTTTGCCTGCCAGCTGAGGCATCTCCCGCAGATGTCACTGTTGTCCCAGACCACTCAACTCAGCCTCCCAGTGACCTCCACGCAGTTTTTCCTGATAGTGTCTCAGAGCCTCGTATCCCGGATTGGCATGTGCTTTGTGTTGTTTCAGAGCCTTGTCCTCTCTCCCTGTCACCTACACCCGGAAACGAAAGATGATGCATCATGGTAAACTAGGGGATTTCTAGATTTGATGTCGTCTCGTCATGAGTGATTACAGAAACAGGTACATGAATGAAACATGGTGCAATGACGAATGAGATGAACAAGGAGTGCATGCTAGGAGACCTGCTCGTGATTGGACGAACACATGAAGCATACCAAGTATCAAGCGAAAGAGACACATGCACATGCATGAACCATCAAGCGAACACCAAGACCATTGAAGACTCCACACACTTTTCTATGCAGAGGTGAAGCTATGGTACACTACGAGCACACCCATCACTCAACAACAAATCAGCTTGACACAAATAACACAAACAACATGTGCATACCAACAATGTCAAGTCGAGTTGTGTCATGAGTCGCCTTGGCCACATCACTACTTTGGGTCATACTTGTGTAAATCAATGTAATGTAACGTGGAAGTCCAAGAGACTCACGGATGAAGTTAAAGAGTCATGTAAGTCAAAGATTCATATATGTAAAACAGTCATGAGGAAAGTCGAAAAATCACAAAGGTCAGTTTCACCCTTGGTTATATATACCCCCTCATTTGTACATGCAAATGAATTTTCACCTTGGCTCCTGCCACATAGCCTTGAGAGTCTGTAATATTTTTTTTGAGGAGCAAGCAGTGGCTCCAACGCTCCACTACTAGGGCTAGTGATGTATGGTGTACGGATATGTCTTGGAATTTTTTCTTAATTCAGAAGCCGATCACATGCCAGCACGTTTTCATGCATGCATTGTATTCGTTTGTAAGACTATTCTTTAAACGCTTGTAATGCATGTTTTCTTAACTTGTACTAGGATAGTTGAACTGCTTCGGTTATTCTAGTGCATATATTGTTGAAGATGTGTTGTAATGGTTGCTATTGTTGTCTCGTCCGTGTGGACTACTTCGCCGGACACTAGACAAATTCATTCTTGGAAATTGGTTATAACGACTATCACACTCGTGTGGACTACTCCATTGGGTGTTGTACGTGCTATATGTTCTCTTTGTGTTTGTGATTGTTGCATTCGTGTGAACAACTTCGCTAGAAGCTGTGCAATGGTGTGTCTCTACCTGAGTTGGGACTACTCCCTTTCGACTTGAGACTCACTCTCACCCTTTCCCTCTGCAGTGAAAGAACTTTGACACAAGTGACACTAAGCACTCACCAGGCACATGAACCTCACCGTTTCAAGACTAAGTATACCACTCTCGTGTTGACAAGCAAGAGCTAAGGCATATATTTAAGGTAATGGCAATCAGACCATCATACCGGATGGGACTCCTACACCAAACGATGTGAGGTCTAGTTGAGACTTCATACCGAGGAGATCCCCTGAATGTTGACAGGTCCAACACCATCAACAGGGTGAACAACTTGAAATCATATTCAAATTTGACATTAGTGTGAAGTGGGTGAAGATCTCAGAGAATAGTTGAAATATACCTTAGTTTGAAATTTTTATTCTTATGTAATTCCATAGATCTTTGAGTGTTATACCATGGGAGAGGTTTAACAGTGTCCTCAAAATAATCAATTTATCATCCTAAAAATATTGATTGCATTAGTCACTAAATCCAAAAAAAAATCTAGACTCTCATGAAACTCAAGAAAAGAAAATTATGAAAGGAAATAAATCAAATCTAACTATGAAAGCATTGAAAATTCAAAAAATAAAGTTTACTTAAAAATACAAGAAATACTTGTTGCAAAAGTAAAAAAAGAAAATGATAATGTGACAAAATCAAAATAATGCGAGAAAAGAGAAAAATGTTTCTTAGAGGAAGAATCAAAGTAAATAAAAATCATAATGGAATACAAGAAACCTTGGGAAAAAGAATAACCCAACAAAAATAAAAATGAATATAGACTTTTAAGTTTACATCCAACTTTTATCAAAGTATCGAGGAAGTCAAAGTTAAAGAACAAGAATGATACATGAGTATTTACAAAGAAGTTAAATGCATATCTTCAAAGAGGGTATATGATAAAAAATATTGAATAAATATATCAAATAGGACCATTCATGTAGTAGAAAAGCCAAAGGACAAGATTCATAAAAGTGTTGGGGTTGGTAAAACCAAATAAGATTCAAAGTAACAATGTCAAATCCACAATAACCCCTTTTCTTTTTTCAACCAATTGATACAACATGATTTTTTTTGAATCAACACCACACAAGTTATTATATCTTCATCTAGGGCTAGTCCTTGTACTTTAAAATCTTCCTCCTTTAGAAGTATAATCCAAAAGAAAATCATAGTGTAAAAGGTATCTTCATTTTCATCTCTTCATTATTAAGAATCTGTAACAACTCCGGGTTAAAATTTCATGTAATAAAGTTAATAAAGGTCAAAATAAGACCAAGGTCACATGACACGTATTCCAAGATGAATGTTGGGTAAAGCTTACTAGTGGGCATCACTTGTTTATTATAGATAAGGGGAAATTGACAAAGGTATTGGCAAAGGCTTTAAAAAGATAAAGAGGCATTAATTCAAATTTTATTTAAGAATATAAAGGAAATAAGAGAAAAGGGAGATGAAAGGTCACATGTTGCATATGAGGAGGAAATTGAAGGAAAATAGAGGAAACTGAAGAAATTTAAAGCATCAATAATAAAAAAGGCATTAGAGCATCAGTTTGTGGCCTTTTGTTAATCTAGTTTTGGGAATTAGTTTCAGAGAGGAAAAAGCAAACAAGCAAGCAAATGAAGGACAAGAAAGTAAATGAAATCAAGGATCGAGCAAGGAAGAGTTGGATCAAGTGGCTTCAACGAGAATACTTGTAGGTAACAAGTTGCATGTATGATTTCATAGCTAGTTTTGGAATGCATGGTACATGCATGTGTGTATTTGGTTCATTTGTTGTCATTATCACGGGCTTTGCCTGGTTTGAAAGTGATTTCATCCTTGCCTTTCCAATTCGGGATAACCATGGTCTGATGGGATTCATTCTTGGTTGAGCTTCATATTACTGGAAGGTTTTAGATCCATGTGAGGTGATATCAGGAAAATCCCAAAGGTTGGGGGTGGAGATGGTTTTCTCTGGGAAGCCCTCAACAGGTGGGTGGAGACAGGAAAAATCCTCAAGGGATGACGAAGGAATTTTGAGGCATCCAAGCTTGGTTTGGTTTTGTGATCTTGGGACCAGTTTAGGTGAAATCACGGTAGTGTGAGGGTGGAGGTGGTTTAACCTTTGGACTCCCTGGTTGTTTATGTTGTGGTTTATCCCATGAAATCCCACATTCATGCTTGGAATATGGCACGTGGGTGATTGACTAAAAGAAATATTTGGTTCAACTCAATCTATGGTCGGGTGGTTCATGGTAGTCCCTGACTTGGTTGCCTTTTGATATGTTAATAAGACATATTTCATCTTGTATTTTATGAGTAAATGTACTTGCTATGATGTGGTTTTGATGGTTGTTCTACCATTGTTATTATTTTGGTTATATGTTGGTTATAAGCATGGTTTACGGTAGATTCCAATTATGGATCTTATCATATTTTGATTGGTAAATGAATGGTTAATGAATGCGTGACCTAATAGATGTTATTTCATCTATTGAGATAGGTTATTAGATCTTCGTTGTTAATCTCACATAAGTAGCAGACCTCTATGTTCAGATATACATTCATGACCTATAGATTTCATGTTCACTATGTGTTTGATGGAATGGCTGTCATGGTTATGCCTGGTTAGGTCAAGTTCTTGTCTAAGTTTTGTGTTAATGGCATTTTCCTAGTGTCATTAATCATCCTAGAAAATTCTATTAAGTTATGGGCAGAGGTATAGATCCTAGCCCTGAAAAAGTGGATAAGATTATGGGGTTGCATGCATAGAACTGGGAATTCTAAACTGCAAATGATGGGAGGCATGGTTATCCATGCCACTGGAGGGTTACATTTATTGGCTTGCCCTGTTATGCAAGCAACTGGGAGTATAGATCACTGAAAAAGCAAGTTGGCTCAGGGTTTGGGCACCTGGAGTGGTTGTTTAGCTCCTGTGGGTCTTGTAGCTCCTGAGGAAGGTCCGTACAATTTGGTTGGTCGATCCGACTTCCTTAACTGTACTTAGGAGGTTGAGTCACGTCATAGTAGCCTTCAAATCATATTTACCCTGTCAGGCCAGTGAAAATGGGTAAATGTGTGATGTGACATTATAGATTCGTATCAGAGCATTTTTCAAACACTTAGATTGGATGGGCTAGATGCATGTTGTTATGCATGCATTTTCATGGCTATGGTTTTCATGTATGAGGTCATGTTATGTAGTTGGTATTGTCATGCATGATGTTGGCATATTGATATGATTATGATTATACATTATTGAGTTAATTTGGACTGATTTTGCAGATGAGATAAGCCCCCCCTGAATGTCATTGGGGTATGATCTTTTTATGATATCTATTTGGTTTACCTAACATGACATGCTTGTAGGAAGAAGAGGATCAGAGATGATGATAAAAACAATGGACTACGGTTCATGTGACTCTCTCTATAGATCAGTTGAGCAGCAAAGAGATGAGTATTCTTATGATATAGCAGATACATTGAGGAGTTTGAGGGTAGAGATCAGAAGTTGCAAGGAAGACAATGACAGGTTGGTTGAGGCTCAAGAAATACTTGCAAGGGCTCAGGAAAAGCATGAAGAGGTCAATGCAGTCATCCTTTAGAGTTTTTCAAACTTAAAGAGACATGGTCATCTAAGAATTAGTCAAGAATAGGCAAAGAAGACTAATGGGGCATATGGTAGTAGATCTTGGTCAAGATACAGGTTGGATAAAGGGGACATAGTCAGAGGTAGTAGATCATTGGGTACACCTGACAGGAGGAATGGTATGTATGGATTTCATTCTAGTTTCTTGTCTAGGAGACATCATCACCACCATCATCCTTATAGAAGGAGTGAGTACTTGTTTGAGGAGTTCAAGAAAGTCAAGCCCCCTACATTTGATGGAGAGATGGCGAAGTTAGAAGATGAAGATGCATGGTTTCTTGAGATGAATAAATTCTTCAGATTGCATAACTATTCAGAGAACATGAAATCCAAAATAGCTTCCTTCAGTATTAAAGGGAAAGAAGATATTTGGTGGGAAGATGTGAATAATGTCAGAGGCATTCAAGAAGAAGAGTTGATTTGGGATGAGTTCGAGAGACTCTTCAAGAAGAAGTGCCTAACTAAGAGATATTATGATGACAAAGCTAAGGAGTTTTATGAGCTGCAGATGGGATCCATGACAGATGATGAGTATACTTAGAGGTTCCTGGAGATGTTGAGGTATGTGCCTTACCTCAAGGATGAGAAACCGAAGATTCAAAGGTTCATCAGTGGGTTGCCAACAACATATAGAGACCGGATTGAGTTTGATGAGCCTCAGTCATAGGAGGAATCCATCTAGAAACTGAAGAATTGCTATGATCAATCAAAGCATAAATCTAAGCCTACGCATAATTTGAAGGGGAATAGAAAGTTAAAGGGAAGTGGCCACCGAAGCGAGGAAGGCCTTAGGATTCAAGTGAGAAAGAGAATGTTGCCCCTTATAAGAAGTTTAATGTAGTTGAGAAGGGACATGGGTTGTAGCCTGGAGAGCAACATAATAGAGGTGATGGTAGGGGACTGTTGTAGTGTTGGATTCGTGGCAAAGATCATCTCAAGAAGGATTTTCCATTGTACTAGAGTGGCAGGCCTCATATCTATAATGCTCAGGAGGCTAAAAAATTTGGGGAAAGTTGGGGATGGAGGAAGATAACCATACATCCTTTATTGATATGGAAGGTAAGATTTGTGATCAATTTGTTTCTATTTTGATTAACCCTGGATCCAATTATAGTTATGTTAATCTTGACTTGGTGGATAAGTGTGGTTTGAGAAAAGAAGTGCATGAAGAGTCTTGGTTGGTGTAGTTGGCTACATGTATGAAGAAGAGAGTTCATAATTAGGTGAGAGCTTGTGCATTTGAACTTAATGGTATGCCTACATCAACACATCTAAATGTGCTTCCATTGGGATCATATAGTATGCTTTTGGCTATGGATTGGCTGTACCTTCACAAGACTAAAGTGGATTTTTATGACAAGGCTATTGGGTGCCTAGATGATAATGAGAAAAAGAGAATCTTGCAGGGAAGGAAGAAGCCTACATCAGTGAGGATGGTTACAATTATGCAGGCTAAGCGCAGTTGCAGGAAGGGGTGTGTACTATTTGTAATTCATATTTCTAGTGACAAGGGTAAGGATGTTGAGGATGTGGAAATCCTCAAGAGGTACCCTATCTTGCAGCAGTTTCAGGATGTATTCCTAACAGAGATTTCAGATTTTCCTCCCCACATGGAAGTGGAATTTTATAGTGAGTTGGTACGAGGAGCACCACCAACATCAAAGGCACCTTACAGGATGAGCACTCCAGAGTTAGTGGAACTGAAGTTGCAATTGAAGGAAATTATTGAAAAGGGATACATTAGGCAAAGTGTATTGCCTTGGGGTTCACCAGTATTGTTCATCAAGAAGAAGAATTGTATTATGAGATTGTTCATTGATTAAAAGAAGCTAAACAAGTTGACGATTAAAAACATGTATACATTGCCAATGATCGATGACTTGTTTGACCAGCTGAAGGGAACATCATTATTCTCGAAGATTGACTAGAGATCGGGATATCATCAGGTACTCATCAAAGAAGAGGATATTTACAAGACTGCTTTCCAAACCTGTCATGCTAGCAGGTAACTCCTCAAATCGAATTGTGTTTCTTCATTAATATTGTTCATGGTTATATACAAGAAGGGAGAGACTCTTGGGCTTCACCTCCCAGTGTCTCTTCATTTTTTTATTCTCCATTATTTACTATTTACAATTTTTATAAATGTTAACCCAATCCAAATTATTAAGATTCAACATTCCCCCCCTTAATTTGAAGGGATGTTGACGAGTCCAAATTGTTTATTAGTGGTTGTCATTGATGTCAACCCAAGCAGCACTAGGAGTTACCCAAATCTTGCATGGGAATTTTGACTTGACAAATTACTTTATTATGAGTCAAGGATCTTCTAGATGGATTCTACTCGTCGATATGTTTCCAGTGATATATGGCACGCAACGTAATTCTTCACGGTTTGAGAGATATTCGTGTTTGAAGTTAGTAACCCCAATTAGTGGGATAAAACCCTATGGGGTTGTGGCATGACACTCATAAATGGTTGTGGTAATTGAATAATAAATAATTAATAATGTTTTTTGTTTCCTAAAATCCCTCCAACGTTCACTTGTTGAGGACCCTCTCAACTCAAGACATTCATCTAAATAGTGACCCTCATATCCTCCTCTAGTAGGGATTTTGTGGTTCAAAACAGATCATCGTGGAATTTTCACTATAATTTTTATTTTTATTTATTTATTTATTTTTGCGAAGATTCAGAAGATGAAATTAAAACTTATTTGCGATGAAATTGTGATGCACCTCATGATGAATTTTAGATCTTGGTTTGCTATAGCTTTGGAGATATGATATGAGGAGGTTAAGGTTTTTGCGGGCTCCCAAATTCCATGTCAAACATGTGACATTGGGAAAATCGTCATAACTTTCTCTCTGAGCATTGGATTCAAATTTCATAAATATTCACAGAAATAGGACAAACTTTAATTTGTTGGGTAGCGTTTTTAGGGCCTAAGGTCGCAACAGTGACATGTGGAACTTTGTACAAGATCACTCTACTGAACCAATCTATAATCAGGTCATCATGGGATATTGAGAATAATTATTTCTTGAAGAATCCAATCTTTATCAGACCTCTGAGGTTGGAAAACAGACTCAGAGGGCTACCACAAGACGAAATTTTAGACCTTGGAGATCCAAAATTACATAGATACAATAGATTCAATATCGAGCTCTTAGAAGGAAGGAAAAAACATGTGTTCAAGGATCATTGCAGTAAGGACCACACATCAATAGTCAAGGGTAAGTCTCCTACAACAAGGTATGTATGATTAGTGTTTACATTTGAATTTCGAGTATCATCTCTGATAGATGTTTTTGCAGGACAACATAAGTATATACCAGGTCTCGGTTATATCTCTATGTCTCTATATGTCACAGTTAGTTTTGATACCACATTTTAGATGTCCTATTCTTAATACTACACATTTGATGCTACACCAAGTCTGCTAAATCTATATGATGTTGTAAGTTCATGTTACTTGTCTTGTCATAGTTGATAAAATGGTCTTTGTTGTTGTACTTAGAACTTGGTCCATCACAAGTCTAGGGTCTGTCATAAGTTTTTATTGTATATCTTCAGGTCAGTTTTGGATATAGTCTTGCATAGAGTTGAGGCCTATATCAAGAGTGGGAGTCTTTGTCTATTGCTGCAGCGAGTCAACAACAAAAGTGACAAGCACACTTCAGGTACGCATTGTAATTTTTAATTTTTAATTATTCATTATTATGCACTTACATGTGTTTTGCAGGTAGAGGTAAGCTGAAGCGTATTTTGTTTTGTTTTGGGATTGGTTTCACCGGGAAAATTTTGCATGCAGGTACAAGAAGATTCATGTACAACTTCAAGAAAGAATTCAAGCGCAAAAGTATCAAATCAAAGGAATCATTGTAGTGGGACATCCTTTGAAGACATGATAACCATCTATATATTGTGAAGAAGTATCGAGGCTAAGATTCATCATTGTAAAGTTGTAAAAGGGTCATTTGTAAAAGTGTTATCATTGGAAGAGTCATTATGGTAAAATAGTCAATTTGCCTAGAGTCGAAAATGCATTATTGGGAGGTATAAGAGTCTCTGTTGGGATGATGTCATGGTTGGGTTGCAAGTCATAGTGTAATTGGGTGTTCGGTCAAAAAAATTGTAAATCATATTGTATTGTGGATCGTTGTCTCTAGTATGGGAATCCACACTCTTGTCTCATTTAAGTCATTATAGGGTCGCAGGGAGGTGCTAGGTTGGTGCATGAAGTCGCCTACAGGTTAGAGCCTGTCAACACTTCAGGGTGGTAGGTTGGTCTAGGATGTTGGGACATCCATTCAGTTGACTACTGAAGAAACCAGGGCATTGGGG
This sequence comes from Pinus taeda, assembly GCA_000404065.3. Taxonomy (NCBI): domain Eukaryota; kingdom Viridiplantae; phylum Streptophyta; class Pinopsida; order Pinales; family Pinaceae; genus Pinus; species Pinus taeda. Next base: position 164,585 of record APFE031375783.1, read on the forward strand.
CGTCCTTCTAGTGGGAGATGGAGAAGAATGCTTTTCTAGAATTCGAGGAAGTTTTTTCTTTCATTTCAATTGGGGTTGAAGATTAAAGAATTTATTAGAAAAGCGTTCAGCGGTTTTTGACCCGGAGGGGGTTTTCCACCTAAAATTCTTGTGTCTACTGTGTTCTTTTATTTACTGTTATTCCCACATAAACATAATAATAATTGAATATTAACTAATGCTATGAAAATATTTAAAAGTTCTAATTGCTAAGGAATACTGATTCATCCCCCCTCTCAGTATTTCTAAGAATTGGTATGAGATTGGTTCCTTCAATAAGAGTGTAACAACTGGAAGGAGATCATGGAGTATACTAAGAATATAGTTCCTTTGTTAAATGGAAATAACTATGCACTTTGGAGTGGAAGAAAGCAGGTTCATTTGCTGGCGCAAGGATATGAAGTATGGGAAATCATTGAAAAAGGATTCACACTAACCCAGGATGAACAAGGTAAGAAAAATATGGTATATGATGAAAAGGCTAAAGATCTTATTATCAGCAGGCTTATCGAATTTGTTTATCTTAAGGTATTGAGTTGCAAAACTGCTAGAGAGGTATGGGACAAGATTGAAACTATATACGCAGGTGACTCAAAGGTGAAAGAAGAAAAACTTCAAATTTTCAGGGAAAAGTTTGAGCAACTCAAAATAAGGGAAGATGAAGATATTTCTGCATACTTTAAGCGTGTTGATGAAACAAAAAATACATTGGAAGGTTTGGGACAACTTGTTGAAACGAAAATTGTTGTCTGAAAGTTCCTCAGAACCTTGTCAGCAAGATTTAACCCTAAGGTATCTGTCTTGGAAGATAGATCGAATCTGACCAATCTCAACATATATGAATTGAATGGAATTATTATGGCATATGAAATGAGGATTGAAGAAGAGCATGGCCCATATCACTTAGAAACAACATTTTCCGCATCCAAGAAGAATAGTAAGGACAAATAGACTCCGAAAGAAAATACTTACAATTGTAAGGATGAGGAAAAGGAAGAAGATGAAAAGGAATTCTCAGATAAAGAGTTTTCCTACTTCACGCAGAAAATGAGAACAGGTACGAGAAAATTCAAAGGTAAACTTCCATTAAAATGTTTTGATTGTGAGGTTGGGCATTTTGCAGCCAAATTTCCAAAAAAAAGTGAGGTTGTTACGAAAGGAAAGAAAAGTCCTAGGAAGTTCAACAAGCAAGGCAAGAAGAAATGGTTTAAGAAAAGTTTCTTCTGCAAAGAAGATAGCTCCTCATCTGAAGAAGACAATGATAATGGAGAAGAATTCAACGGAAGAGTATTGTTTATGGCCAAGCACAATAAGCAAGAGGCACTTGACGAAGAAAGAGACGAAGAAGAAGAAATGACTGAGGTTGAATTTCAAAATGAAGTAATCAGGGTTATCAAAGAGCTCAAGGTCGAGAAGAATCATGTCAACATTCTTGAAGATGAATTAAAGACAGAAAGTGAACAAGTCCTAAATTTTAAAATCAAGGTTGAATAATACAAACGAATCGAAGAATCACTTAGGAAAGAATTAAAAGAAAGCAACAAGGAAAGAGAAGCATTGGAAGCTGACATCGTTTCTTTACGAAAGGAAGTAAAAAATGGAAAAACTTTTCAAAACTATGCCAACAACTCAAAGACTTTGGCTGAACTGATCAACAACCAACGATCATGCAACGACAAGACTGGTCTTGGTTACAAAGAAAAATTCGAAAAGGAGTCAAGTCCTTCTACGAAAACTAAAGAAGATGGATATGCAAAATCTACCAAGCAGGTAGATCTCCTAGCTAGATCAGGAGATCAAGATTCGCAGGAAGAACCTTGGAAGACAATTCCTCGAAGAATATTTCCTTCCAGGTATCAACCTATCTTTTATGGTCATTGTTATTCATGTGCAAAGTTTGGACATAGAGCTGCATAATCGCATGTATGTTTGGAATGAATATAATTCTAGGAGATCTCTCAGAAATGGATATTCCAGAACTTAGCAGAATATTAACAGATATTATCATTTGAGAGATGATGTCGAATGTTACAAATGTAACAATTTTTGACACCTGACCAAAGATTGCAGACTTGGAAGCTCTTCAAAGGAATTCTCGCAAAATCAAAATGAACAAGTATGGAAAATGAAGACTCAAAGGTATGCTCTCGTCCTTAAGGCTCAAAGAAACAAAAATGTATGGCATGTTGACAATGGTTGCTCAACGCATATGAATGGAGATAGAAATAAGTTCATATCCTTGAAAGAAAAGAAGTATGGAACAATGTCTTTTGGAAATGACGGGTCTTCAAACATCATAGGAGTAGGTACATTCACTCTTGGAAGCAAGGATGCATTAGCAAAGGATGTGTTTCTGGTTGAAAATATGAATCACAATTTGCTAAGTGTTGGACAAATGAGCGATCAAGGACACACAATGTTATTCAACTCGAAGAAATGTGAAATCAGGAAAGGAAAGTTTGGTAAAAGTATGGCTACAACAAGCAAAGCTCCAAATGACATATATATTTTGGACGAGACACATAAAAGGTGTTTCTTGGAAAAATAAGACGGGAGATGGTTATGGCACAAACGAATGGGACATATAATTTTCAACAATTTGGTCAAGATCAACAATTAGAGAAATGCCAAAAATCTCAAAACCTACCAATACGATATGTGAATCTTTTCGGCATGGCAAATAGACAAAAATCGTGTTCAAGACAAAGGAATATTTTGTGTCACATCCATTTGAATTAATACATACTGATCTATGTGGTCCTACGAGAACAAAATGTTTAGATGGTGAATTATACTTTATGTTAATGATAGATGATTACACTAGAATGGAAATCATCAGTTTCCTGAAGAAAAATTCTGAGGCATTCAAATGTTTCAAAATCTACAAGGAATTGGTCGAAAATGAAACCTATTTGAAGATCAAATGTCTAAGATCTATAATGGTAGAAAATTCACGTCCAAAGCATTTCAACAATACTGTGATGAACATGGAATAAAAATGCAATTCTCAACAACCAGAACACCACAAAACAATGGAGTAGTTGAAAGAAAAAATAAAACCATACAAGAAATGGCTAGAACCATGTTAAAAGACTCAAACTTAGATGATAAATTCTAGGTTCAAGCAATTGATACTATCGTATTCATTATAAACAGAGGCCTGCACAAGAACAATTGTAACATGACTCCGTACGAACTATGGAAAGGAAGAATAGCTAGTGTCAAATACTTCAAAATATTTGGAAGTAAATGATACATCAAAAGAGAACAACAAAAATTGGGCAAGTTCGATTCCCATGTTGGCGAAGGTATTTTCTTTGGTTATTCGCGCAAAAGAAAGGCTTATCGATGCTACAATCTGAGGCAAAAAACAAATAGTTGAAAGTATAAATGTTACTTTTAACAAAGACTGTGAGATCATCTCTTCGAGAAAATCTGAGGGGCTTGAGGTAGAATTTGTGAAGGATGAAGAAGAAGCTCTAGAACAATACCAATCAAATAAGGAAACACTAGTCAACCAAGAAGAAATAAGAAATGATCATCAGGATGTACAAGAAGTTTCTCCAAAAGTTTCAAAAGAATGGTATCAAAAGAATCATCCATCAAATCAGATCATCGGCAACATAAATGAAGGAATTGGAACCAGAAGAAGTTGACAACTTTATTCATCATAACAAGCCCATCTTTCCCTTTTAGCGACTTTTGAACCTAGCAATTTTGAGGAAGCTAGTGAAATGAACACTGGGTAGCAGCTATGAATGAAGAATTGGATGAAATTGAGAATAAAAACACTTGGGAATTGGTTCCATGACCAAAGGATAAAAATGTTATTGGAACTAAATCGGTCTTCAGAAACAAATTGAATGAGGACGAATAGGTTACTAGGAATAAAGCAAGATTAGTCTGCAAAGGATATTACAAGTTGAAGGAATCGATTTTGAAGAAACATTTTCTCCTGTTTTTAGAATGGAAGATATCAGGATGTTTCTCGCATGTGCATGCTCAAGAAAAATCAAGGTATACCAAACGGATGTTCAGTCAGCCTTTCTAAATGGTGAATTGGAAGAAGGAGTTGACATTGAACAACCCGAAGATTTTCTTCTCACTGACAAAGAAAATTACATTTGCAGATTAAAGAAGGCATTATATGGTCTCAAGGAAGATCCTATGGCTTGGTATGCTTGTCTTGATAAGTATCTACATCAACAAGGATTCAAGAAAGGAAGCGTTGACATCAATCTCTATGTGAAAGTGGATCAAGAGAACTTAACGATTATCGAGGTATATGTGGATGATATAATCTTTGGAAGCAATGATGACAGATTAAGTAAATATTTTACCACAAAATGCAAAGTGAGTTTGAAATGTGTATGCTTGGTGAGCTAACATGCTTTTTGGGGCTTCAAATTTCTCAGCAGGATAAAGGAATATTCATATATCAAACCAAGTACATCAAGGAAATGCTAAAAAAATTCCAGATGGAAGATTGCAAGCCGGTCCTTACCCCCATGATAACATGTTAAAAGTTAAGCTTAAAAGATTAATCAAAGGATGTGGACCAAAGGTTGTATAGATCCATGATCAGTAGTCTCCTATATATGACAACCCCTCGAATTGATGTGATGCAAGCAGTTGGACAAGTAGCAAGATTCCAAGCAGCATCAAAAGAATCTCATATAATTTCCGTCAAAAGAATTCTTCGATATCTTAAGGGAATAGTGGAATATGGTCTATGGTATCCCAAAGGAAATGATCTGGTTATCTAAGCTTATACAGATGTAGATTGGGTAGGAAGTGTTGATGATCGTAAGAGTACTAGTGGAGCAACATTCTATCTAGATGGTTGTCTTGTTTCATGGTTAAGTAAAAAGAAGTCTTCAATCTCGTTATCCACAGGAGAAGCAGAATATATCGTGGCAACAGCTTGTTGTACATAAATTCTCTGGACGAAGCAAACTTTGCAAGATCTTCAAGTCAAGTTTGATGAGCCTATTCCCATCTTTTGCAGCGTCATCAATATCTCCAAGGATCCTATGATGCATTCTAAAATGAAACACATTCTGATTAAATATCATTTTGTTAGAGAGCAGGTCGCTAAAAAGAATATCAAGCTTGAATATGTTGGCACAAAGGAACAAATTGCTAACATATTTACCAAACCATTACCTCATGATGCATTTGAGTATCTTCACCAAAATCTTGGGATTCTCCCAAGTTTTCATTAGACTCTTTCTCTTATCTACTCGAGTAGAAAAGGGGAGTGGAGGTGTGTACAAGTCCACAGGATGGTTGTTTGTTAGGGGAGTTATCCTTTGGCATTATGAAGAGGTGTCATGATCGTAGGGGGAGTACTTGTGTTGCTATCAATGCCAAAGGGGGAGATTGTTGATCAATGGTTGTCATTGATGTTAATCCAAGCAACACTAGGGGCTACCCAGATATTGCATGGGCATTTTGACTTGACAACTTACTCTATTATGAGTAAGGGATCTTTTATATGGATTCTACTCATTGACATGTTTCCGCTGATATATGGCACGCGACGTAATTCTTCACGGTTTGAGAGATATTCATGTTTGAAGTTAGTAACCCTAGTTAGTGGGCTAAACCCCTATAGGGTTGTGGCATGGCACTCATAATTGCTTGTGGTCATTGAATAGTAAATAATTAATCATTTTTTTTTTCCTAAAATCCCTCCACATTCACTTGTTGAGGACCCTCTCAACTCAAGACATTCATATAAATAGTGACCCTCATATCCTCCTCTAGTAGGGATTTTGTGGCTTAAAACAGGTCATCGTGGAATTTTCGCTATAATTTATTTATTTATTTTTATTTTTATTATTTATTATTATTTTTTTTTTATGCGAAGCTAAAATTAAAACCCATTTGAGCTGAAATATTGATGAACCTCATGACAAAATTTCAGATCTTGGTTAGCTATATTTTTTGGAGATATGATCTGAGGAAGTTAGGGTTTTTGTAGGCTCCCAAATTCCATGTCAAACAAGTGACGTTGGGAAAATCATCATAACTTTCTCTCTAAGCATTGGATTAAAATTTCATAAATAGAAACAAAAATAGGACGGGCTTTGGTTTGTGAAGTAGCGTTTTCAGGGCCAAAGGTCACAACAGTGACACATGACACTTTGTACAAGTTCGCTCTATTGAACTAGTCTATAATAAGGTCATCGTGGGAGATTGGACATAAATATTTCTTGAAGGATCCAATCTTGATTAGACATGTGGGGTTGGAAATATGACTCAAAGGGCTACCACAAGATGAAATTTCAGACCTTGGAGATTCGAAATTATGTAGATACAATAGATTCAATATCGAGCTCCTAGAAGGCAAGAAAAAGCATGCATTCAAGGATCACTGCAGTAAGGAACACACATCTACAATCAAGGGTAAGTCTCCTACAACAAGGTATGTATGATTAGTGTTTACATTTTAAATATGAGTATCATCTCTGACATATGTTTTTTCAGGACAAAGTAAGTATATACAGGGTCTTGGTTATATCTCTATATCTCTATATGTCATAGTTAGTTTTGATACCACATTTCGGATGTCCTATTCTTGATACTACACATTTGATGCTACACCAAGTATGTTAAATCTATATGATGTTGTAAGTTCATGTTACTTGTCTTGTCATAGTTGATAGAATGGTCTCTATTGTTGTACTTAGAACTTGGTCCATCACAAGTCTAGGGTCTATCATTAGTTTTTATTGTATATATCTTTAGGTCAGTTTTGGATATAGTCTTGCATAGAGTCGAGCCTATATCAAGCTTGAGAGTCTTTGTCTATTGCTGCAGCAAGTCAACAAAAAAAGTGACAATCACACTTCAGGTATGCATTGTAATTTTTAATTTGTATTTATTCATTATTATGCAGTTAGATGTGTTTTGAAGGCAGAGGTAAGTTGAAGGGTATTTTGTTTTGTTTTGGGATTGGTTTCACTGAGAAAATTTTGCATGCACATAAAAGAAGATTCAAGTACAACTTCAAGAAAGAATTCAAGAGAAGAAGTATCAAATCAAAGGATTCATTGCAGCGAGACATCCTTTGAAGACATGGCAGCCATCCGTATATTGTGAAGAAGTGTCAAGACCAAGAGTCATCATTGTAAAGTTGTAAAAGAGTCATTTGTGAAAGTGTCATCATTGGAAGAGTCATTATTGTAAAATAGTCAATATGCGTAGAGTCTAAAAGGCGTTATTGGGAGGTATATGAGTCTCTGTTGGGATGATGTCATGGTTGGGTTATAGGTCATAGTGTGATTGGGTGTTTTGTCAAAATCACTGTAAATCATATTGTATCGTGGATCGTTCTCCTTGGTACGAGAATCCACACTCTTGTCTCATTCAATCATTATAGGGTGGCAGGGAGGTGCTAGGCTGGTGCATGAAATCACCTACATGTTGGAGCCTATGAAAACTTCAGGGTGGTAGGTTGGTCTACGATGTTGGGGCATCCATTTAGTTGACTAATGAAGAGACCACGACGTTGGGGCGTCCTTCCAGTGGGAGTTGGAGAAGAATTTTTTTCTAGAATTCGAGGAAGTTTTTTCTTTCATTTCAATTGGGACTGAAGATTAAAGAATTTATTAGAAAAGAGTTCGGTGGTTTTTGACCTGGAGGGGGTTTTCCAACTAAAATTTTTGTGTCTGCTGTGTTCTTTTATTAACTGTTATTACTGCAAAAACATTAATAATAATTGAAGATTAACTGATGCTATGAAAATATTTAAAAGTGCTAATTTCTAAGGAATATTGATTCACCCCCCTCCTCAGTATTTCCAACACAAGCATCGTTCTTAATCTTTCAAACTTTTTTCTTGCAAGCACTTTGGTGAAGATGTCTACAATTTGCTCATTAATGGAACAATGGTGTAGATGGATTGTCTTGGCCTCAACATGATGTTGAATCAGATGGTATTTTATATTGATGTGATTCATTCGATCATGGAACTTTATGTTCTTGGCCAACTTTATTATAGAGGTGTTGTCAATCATGAGTGGAGTTTAATGTACTTGTTTGACCTACAATTCTTCCAGAATTTTCCTGAGTCACACAATTTATTTTGTTGCCTCTGTAGCTGCCACATATTCTGCCTCTGTTGTGGAATCTGCTGGAACTGATTTTTTACGTGATCTCCAGGATACAGTGCTTGATCCAAGACTCATAGCATAACCTGAAGTAGATATCCTAGTTTCTTTGTCTCCATCAAAGTCTGAATCAGAGTATCCGATCACGTTGAAGTTGCCCACCTATGTATATTTGAGTCCAAATTCTTGGGTTCCCTTCAAGTACTTTAGAACTATTTTTTCAGCAGACTAATGTCCCTCATAAGGATTTTTCATAAACCTAGAGAGGATTCCAACAAAAAATGAAATATTCGATCTGGTAGTAGTCAGGTAGTTGATACTTCCTACAAGATGTCTATACCTTGTTGCATCCTCAAATTATTTTCCTTCAATGGATGTGAGCTTTAAGTTTTGTTCATTGGAGTAGTCAAATGATTTCACTCATCCATTCCAAACTTGTTTGACAAATCTCCAATGTACTTATTTTGAGAGAGGAATATATACTTCGGATGTCGAGTTACTTCAATACCAAGATAGTAGTGAACATAGCCCAAGTCAGTGATTTCAAAACCTTTCCTCAATTCCTTCTTTATGGATGCAATGTAGCTCCCATTGTTCCCTGTCATAAAAAGATAATCTACATATACCACAATTTTGCCAATTTTCTTGACAAACAAAGTTGTATTATCAAGATCATAATGTTTGAAGTTGAGTTTCAGAATATGATCAGTTAAATTTTCGTACCAGGTTCACAGTGCTTACTTGAGGCCATATAAGGATTTCACAAGTTTGCATACTTTATGTTCATGTCCCTTCACAACAAATCCTTCTGGCTGGGACATAAAAACATTTTCTTTATAATATCCATTTAAGAAAGGGTTTTTTACATCCATTTGATGGAATTTCCAATCGTTCTGAGCCGCCAAGGAAAGGAGTGTCCAGATGGTAGCCCATTTTGTTGTGGGGGTTAAAGTATCCTCATAATTGACCCCTTCCTTCTGTGCAAATATGTTGCCACAAGCCTGACTTTGTGCTTGTAAAGTGAGCCATCAACTTTAAACTTGTTCTTGTAGACCCACTTGCAACCAATTGGTTTGGTTCTCAATGGAGGATCAACGAGATTCCAAGTGCCATTCTTTATCAAGGCATCATATTCCTTTTTCATTGCTTCTTTCCATTCATCATGAGAAGCAACTTATTTGAAGGAAGTTGGTTCAAAATCTATAGACAAATTCAGTTCACAATCATAAGAAACATCCATATCAACAAGTGAATCATAATCATCTACATCACCTCCATTTTTCCTAGTTGAATTTCTTGTTCCTGTATTTCCAACCTCATCGAGATGAACACTTTCCAAGTGTCTTTGTCAGCCACTTTGGGGGACCTTTCTAAGATGGTCCAAGCTGCTTAGTTAGTTGAGTTGGGGCTGAATCAAGATTGAGTTTCCCAATTCTGTCAATCACATCACTCAAAGTATCATCAATTGTTGGAGTTTCATGTGGGGGAAAAAGTGCTTCAAAAGAAGATTCCAAAGATTGATCCAGTACAGGAATCCCCCCTTCAAGATGTGGAATCCGATTATCAAATTCTTGAAATGGTTTTGCATGTCCAAATCTATCCAAGCAATCAAGTTGCCGCTCAACAACATTTCCAACCTTGGAAGATTCAAGAAAGATTACATCTCTAGATACAACAAAATTTTTATTAACTTCATCATAGAGATGGTATGCTTTGGAGGTATTTGAATACCCAAAGAAGATACACTTATGACTCCTTGCACCAAGTTTGTACCTTTGGTATCAAGGAATAACCAGTGGAACTAAAGACCATGAGATGCTTTACCAAAGGAATGTGGCCATACCACATTTCATAAGGAGTCTTGTTTCTAATAGCATTAGATGGACATCTATTCTTTACATATACAACACATAGAATTGCATCAACCCAAAACATCTGTTTTACATTCTTGAAAAAACATTATGGAACGTACCATATTTAAGATTGTCCTATTCATTCTTCCAGATACTCCATTTTGTTGGGGATTGTAAGGCACAATTGTTTGATGTTTGATCCCATGTTGGTGAAGATAGTTTTCAAATTCATTTAAAGTGTATTCTTTTCCATTATTAGTGGGAATAGAACCAATATGAGATTGTGCATAATTTTCAATCCATGTATGAAATTTCTTGAATGTTTGAAAAGAATCAGATTTGTTCTTCAATAAATAAACCCAACACATTCTGGTGTAGTTGTCAATAAATGTCATCATATATTTATTTCCATTTACAGAAGGAACAGGCATTGGACGGCATAAATCTGAATGAATGAGTTCAAGTTTTCTATGTGTTGTATGGGCATTATGAGGTTAGTGTGGTTCCTTTCGGTTTGATTAATGCTCCAACTACTTTCATTTGTTTAATGAATAATGTGTTGTGTCCTTATCTGGACAAGTTTAAGATTGTATTCATTGATGATATATTGATATATTCTAAGAATGAGGAAGATACTTTCAAACACCTGGCAGCAATGTTGAGATTGCTAAGAGAGCATCAGTTGTATGCCAAGATTAGTAAATTTCGCTTCTTTCAGACAAAGGTAAATTACTTGGGACATGTTGTTTCCAAGGAAGGCATATCAGTGGACCTGTAAAAGATCGGAGCTACCATGGAATGGCAAGATCCTAAGAATGTGGATGAGGTCAGATCATTCATGGGGTTATCAAGATACTATAAAAAGTTCATCAAGAACTTCTCACAGATTGCCTATCCTATTACATCATTGTAGAGAAAAAGAAAGAAGTTTGACTAGACAGGGGAATGTGCGACAAGTTTTGAGCCGTTGAAGCAGTTGCTTACAAATTCTCTAGTTCTAAAGATTGCAGATATGGATAAAGATTTTGTGGTGTGTGTAGATGCTTGCAAGAGAGGAATTGGTGGATTCATGATGCAGGAGGGACAACTAGTGTGGTATGAATCAAGGAAACTGAATGAACATGAGAAAAATTATGGGATGTGTGATCTTGAGTTGGTAGCTATTATCCACACCTTAAAGATGTGGATGAATTATCTTCTTGGCATGGGATTTATTTTGATGAGTGACCATAATGGACTAAGGTATCTATTTGACCAACCTAATCTAAATGCTAGACAAGCTAGATGGTTGGCTACCCTCAGTGATTTTGACTTTGAGATCAATTACATTAAAGGAAAGAAAAACAAGGTTGTAGATGCTCTCAATAGAAGAGTGCAGGTAAACTGTGTTGTAGTTGTGAGCTCTTATGGGACAGATTTACAAGACCAGATCTTACAAGCAGGACAACATGATGACAAGTATAGGGGTATTAGGAACATGTTATAGCAGGGTACAGGTGATTAGGATGTGGATTATCATCTCACAACAGATGGCTTGGTGAGATTTAGAGACAAGATCTACGTGTCAAATAACAGTGAGCTCAAGAAAATTTTATTGAGGGAGTTTCATTTCAAGCGATATTTAGGTCACCCGGGATATCAGAAGACGTTGACAGTTGTGAATAAGTTATACTATTGACTGGATGTGAAGAAGGAAGTGGCAGAGTTTGTGTCTAGATGCTTGGACTGTCAACAGGTGAAAGATGAGTGTAAACACACAAATGGTTTTTTACAGCTTATTCTGATTCCAGAGTGGCAATGGGAGGTCATTTCCATGGATTTCATTACAGTTTTTCCGAGGACATCGAAGAAACATGATTCCATCATGGTTGTGGTTGATAGGTTGAGCAATTTATCTCACTTCATTCCAGTGAAGACTACTAATTTAGCTAGTGAGGTAACACAAATCTTCATCGGGGAGATAGAGAGATTACATGGTATTCCTAAGAAGATCATATCAGATAGAGGTGCAAAGTTCACTTCTAGGTTTTGTAAGGATTTATTTGTAGCTTTGGGTAATATAGTTAACCTTCAGTATAACTTGTCATCCACAGACAGATGGACAAACACAGAGGGTCAACATGACTCTTGAGGACATGTTGAGAATGTATGTTATGCACCAACAGATGAGGTGGGAGGAGTATCTTCCACTGGAAGAGTTTTCTTACAACAATGGTTATCAGGAGTCACTAAGGATGAGTTTGTTTGAGGCACTTTATAGGCAGAGTTGTAATATTCCCATCAACTGGAGTGATCCAATAAATAAGGTACTTATTGGAATAGATATGTTGGCAGAGATGGAATAAGAAATGCAGGTTATCAAGAAGAATCTAAAGGAAGCATAGGATAAACAAAAGAGTTATGCATATCAACACATGGAATTGAAGGAGTTTCAGGTTGGGGAGCATGTGTACTTATGTATCAAGCCCAAGAAGAGCTCCTTGAGGATTGGATCATGTGCCAAGTTGACACATCAGTATTGCAAGCCTTTTGAGATCCTTGAGATGATTAGACGATTGGCCTACATACTTGCATTGCCTCCGAGAGTGAAAGTCCATGATGTTTTCCATGTTTCATTGCTTAAGAAGTATGTGAAAGATATTGATCATGTGATTAACCGGTTTGTATTGCAGGTGGAGCTAGAAGGAGAATTCTAGCCAGATCCTCAATGCATATTGGAGTGGAAATAGTTCATGCTCAGTGGAAATAGTTCATGCTTCGGAACTGAGTAATAGAGCAGGTTAAAGTGCAGCAAAAGAATTTTGGGCCTGATGAAGCTACATGGGAGACGGTTGATCAAATGCGGGCTATTTATCCTTCATTATTTTTCGATGGAGGCAAATGATTTTTTGGTATATGTACATATTTATATATGTTTGTTATTGTAAATACCACAATGAGTTGTGTTATAAATCTCCAATAAGTGGTATGGTTGTCAGGTTGTCATGTTTGTCATGATGATTTTGCTTTTGAGCAAGTTTTTTGTTATAAATATTGCAACAAGTTGAGTTATAGAGCTCCATGGCCAGTATGTTTTGGTCTTCAATAGTTTTTATAGTCATAGGTGTCATAGAACACTAAGGATAGTGTTCCCCTAAAGGGCAGGGGTCTATAACAACCCCGAGTTAAAAGTTCATGTAATAAATTTAATAAAGGAAAAAATAAGTCATGGGATATGTATTCCAAGCTTAATGTTGGGCAAAGCATCCTAGTGGGCATCACTTGTTGTTTATTATGGCTGAGGGGAAGCTAGCAAAGGCTTTGAAAAGGAAAAGATGCATTGATTAGCATTTTATTTATGAAAATAAAGGAAATAGGAGAAAAGGGAGATAAAAGGTCACATGTTGCATGTGAGGAGTAAATTGAAGGAAAATATAGGAAAAATTAACAAATTAGAGGCATCGATAATAAAAATGCATCGGAGCATCAGTTTGGGGCCTTTTGTCAGTTTAGTGTTGGGAATTGATTTCATATAGGAGAAGAGAACCAAGAGGATAAAGTAAGAAAGCAAGCAAAGGAAGGACACAAAAGCAAAGGAAAGCAAGGAAGAGTTGGATCAAGCGGCTTCAGCGGGAATACATGCAGGTAGCACGTTGCATGTATGATTTTCTAGCTATGTTTGGCATACAAGGTACATGCATGTGTGTATTTGGTCCATTTCTAATCATTGGCATGGGTTTTTCCTAGTTTTACAATGGTTTCAACCTTGCCTTGCTAATTATCGATAGTCATGGTGTGATAAGATTCATTCCTCATTGAGATTTAGATTGCGGAAAGGTTTTGGATCTGAGTGAGGTGGTCTCATGAAAATACCAAGGGTTGGGACTAGAGATGGTTTTCTCTGAGAAGCCCTCAACAGGTGGGTGGAGATGGGAAAATTCCTCAAGGGATGGTGAAGGAATTATGAGGCATCCAAGCTTGGTTTGGTTTTGTGATCTTGAGACTGGTTTAGGTGAGATCACGATATTGTGAGGGTGGAGGTGGTTTAACCTCTAGACTCCCTTGGTTATTTATGTATTGGTTTATACCATGAGATCCCACATTCGTTCATGGAATATGGCACGGGGATGATTGGCTGAAAGAAATATTTAGTTCAGCTCAATCTATGGTTAGGTGGTATGTGGTAGTCCTCGACTTGGTTGGATTTTGCATATGTTAATATGAGATCTTTCCTCTTGTATTTTATGAGTAAATGTACTTTTTATGATGTGGCTTTGATGGTTGTTCTATAATTATTATTATTTTGGTTATATGTTGGTTATAAGCATGGCTTATGGTAGATTCCAATTATGGATCTTATCATGTTTTGATTGGTAAATAAATGGTTCATGAATGAATGACCTACTAGATGTCATTCCAGCTATTAAGAGAGGGCATTAGACCTTCTTGGTTATTCTCACATAAGTATCAAACATCTATGTTTAGATATGCATTCATGACTTGTAGATTTCATGTTCAACATCTTTTTGAAGAAATGGCTATCATGTTTAGGATAAGTTAGGTCAAGTTTAGTTTTATGTTAATGGCTTTTTCCTAGTGTCATTCATCATTTTGGAAAGTTCTATCAAGTTCTGCGCAGAGGTCTAGATCCTATCCCTAAAAAAGTGGCTAATATTTCGGGGTTGCATTCACAGAACTGGGAATTCTAGAATGCTGTCATTGGGAGGCAGGGTCATCCATGTGACTGGAGAGTTACAACCATTGGCTTACCTTATTATACAAGTGACTAGGAGTCCAAATTACTGAAAAAGCAAGTTAGCTCGGGGTTTGGGCACCTGGAGTGGTTGTTTAGCTCCTATGGGTCCTGTAGCTCCTTATGAAGGCTAGTAAAGTTTTGTTTGGTTAATTCCACTTCCTTAAATTTACTTAGGAGGTTGAGTCATGTCATAGTAGACCTTAGCTCATGTTTACCCCATCAGGCTAATGAAATTGGGTAAATGTGGGAGGTGGCGTTACAGAATCCTTCATTGTCGAAATAATAAAATGGTTACATTTGAGCTCAAATTTATTCCATATATCTAATCTTTTAACGAGCATCCATCAATCTATTCTCCATTAGTTGTTATAGATCAAAAAATATCTCCCATTCAAAGCTATGTGATCTTGCTACTTAAGATAGTGTTGATGGGGCTAGAAATCCTGGTAACAAGGGGAATACCACTAGATGGAAAGTTCCAATTAGACCCACTCTCATTTTGTATGATGGTATCCATTGGTGTAAGGGCATGGTTTGCCCAGGGAGGGAGGGTGTGATATAACTTTCACCTTTTATAAGTGCTACAATGCCTAATCTATCAAATGCAATGTTGAAACGAAGCTAATATAATCATATTGGCACATGGACCAAACTAAAACTAGCCATAGGTATTGAATTGAAATAAATGAAAGACAACTTACAAGTTTTGAAATCACTCACTCAATGGTCACCTTATACAAAAGAAGCATCTAAGGTAGAAGTAGCCAATGTCTATGGTAACATGTTAACAAAATCACATAACTCCTTCACCAAACATCTTACAAGTTGTAAAGAAAAATAAGCATTTACATATGTAACTCAAAAAAAGACACAACAATGGTAAGTCACACAAGGAACTTTTTGTTCACAAGTACTCTTATTTGCACTACCAATATTAGTTACAATATCCTCTTAGGAATGAAAAAAATGGAGCCCCTATTCCTCATGGACACTTCAATATATAGGAAGGAAGGGTGATCTGTGACCTTCCACCTTTGTTGCCACATGGATCCTCCTAATTAATTATAAATAAATGGGAAAAATACCAGAAAATCTTGGTATTACCTTTTTCCTAATTTAATAAATTACAAAAAAATCCAAGAACCCTTGAAATTTCTTCTCATGGAATTTTACAATAATTCTCAAAAATGATATTGTGAGAGGATTGTTGGTGATGCATATGCTTCCAAGATGTGTTGATCCATTTGACAATATCCATAGATATATTGGTAGAATCCTTTTATTTTTGACTTGAACTAGAATAAGTTCTCTGATTTGACAGTATCCAAAGTAGTTCCGGAGTCAGTGTCCTTCATCCATCGATGATATATTATTTTCCTTTTCCTTCTCCGTTTGTCTTCTTTGTCTTTCTTTTTCGACCTTACTTTAATGTATTTTCTCCAACTTTCATGTAGTGTATTGCTTTGTGAGATGTGAGGATTGGTTAACTATCTAGATAACAATTCACACTCTACTGTATGGTTATTTAGAGTGATGAGTCCTTTGTCCATGTGAGCAACATGATGGTTGATTTAGATCTTCTTTTTTGATGGTCTCATGGAGAAGTTCCTTATTGCTTCTTTATCAGTTGCTTCTAATGCATCTAAGTTTCACATACAGTCTACAATTAACTCTTCTAACTTCTTGATTTTATCCAATAAAGGGGTTGGATTCTTCCTTTCATCTACAATGGATGGGAGTCCATATTTTCTAATAAGTTGGTGGTGGACTCTAATAACTAGGTTCCCATTGAATGATATCCAACATATTTTTCCTTTAGGTTGGCCACAACTTGTAGATTCATGTCATGAGACATCACGTGGAACCTTTGATCAAATGCTCTTAGGATAGGTGACAAGTTGGATCTTCTTTGTATTCTTCCTCCCATCTAGTTATTTCTTCAGTGTATGTTTTGATTTGCCCCATCTAACTAATGTTCTTATCTACAAGCTTCATAAGTCCAAAGAATTCTTGGATGATCCTGAACAATTTATGCACATAAGATTACATATCCTCAAATTTTCTATTAAGTGCATCCAAAATCTAAAATTTGTAACCTTAAAATAATCGACACCATTGGATATGTCTTGGTTTGTCTGGCATAGAAGCTTTAGCTCTAGATTCTCTTCTTTCAAACTTTGAACTTGTTCTTACATATCCATTATGGTTTCTATCATTTTCATAATGTTATCCTCTATTTATTTTAGACAAGCCATGCCCATTTTTATTGGGCGCATTATATCTTCTCTTGTATCATCCATGACCACTACCTGCCCAGTCACCATTTATTCTTTCACTTGTCCATTCCCGACCCTCTTGTTTTTTGATTTGGTTATTTTATGTTGGTTAGGTTAATAATCATAGATGTTCGTGATCAAGACTATGTTTCCTTCGAAAAGCGTGAATATAGAGAATTATTTGTGACATACTAATAGATTCATGTTATTGGGTTCTAGTTCTTCTTTAGAAACAATCCCTTCTTTTAATGGAATTTACCTCCTTCTTGTTCTTCATCAACACCCATATCTTCTTCTAGAGTGTCTTGATGCATAGGAGATTGGCGAGGAGATTCATTAATTAGATGATGATGACAAGTATATACTGGGGATGATGGGTGTGTTCTTATGGTTATGACTCACACTAGCTTGAGGCCTGATAGGAGTCCTTTTATATTCCTTGGATGTCTTGATCCTAATGGGGCTTCCTTCAATGCTCTGCCTTAGATGGTTCCTTCTAAGATATCCTTAAATTTTAGTAGGTGGGATCTCTTCTTGCATTATTTCCTTTCCTTTTGAATTGTTGCTAAGTATTTCATATATTCTCTGTTTTTCCTCGACCCATGCCTTGGATCATTTAGTTGGAGGCTTGATAAGTGGTGCCTTTGTTTATACTTGGTTATTCCTATTCAACTCTAGAAACTCTTGATGAGAGAGAATTATGTAGTATTTTTCTTCTTCCTTGTTGATGACATTATTGTAGTCCCATGATGTCTCTTTTATTTTGATATCATGGACTATCTTGAGTGGATCATTCCTCTTGAAAGGGACTTGTGACAAATAGAATCCGTCCATATAATCTTTCGCATGCTCAATATATTTAACTCTCAGTAGCTTGTAGGCTCCAATTTGGATGGGTGGCTTAGGCCATGGAGACTTCTTCATCTTTTGTAATACTATGACAGCTCAATTCTCAAAGGTGTAATATATGATTTCTCCCAACACTGCTCAATTTGTGATATATTAAGGGAATACATGTGTTTCTTTAGTGGCACCATAGATCCTTAGATGCACACCATGATTGTTTATGTACTAGTCCCCTATGTCTCCAACATGTTTCCTTTCTTTCTCTGAAATATAAGGGATGTTTGTTCCATGTAATTCTTCAAGCAATGGGACAACGAAATGAATCATCAAATATGTGTAGTATTCTTTGTGCAAGTTATCCCACAACATGTTGCAATAGATATGCACCAGAGGGAATGATGGTTTCCATACCCGACTCAAATCTAGGTATGTGTTGGAAGCACAAATTACATTAAGCATGTAAGAAGTCTTGAACAACCCATTCACTTAAGAAACCTTCTTGATTTTATTGATGGCTAGGTTTATGTTGTCTGAGAATATGGTGGCCCAATTGAGGATTATACCATTCAATGTGATCTCATTGAATATCTTAGCCCATGATCCTTTGAAAAATATCTTATACTTCTTCTCATACAACCTGCATAGTAGGAGCATAAGTATATGGTATGGATTCTTCAATAATATGGTGTGTAAGGTGCCATGATAAAATTTCTTCTTCCTATATGCTGGAAATTTCATATTTGATAAACATGCTTCGGTGGGGTTGATCTTCTTAGCTTTGATCTATGACTTCTAGCTTTGGATGATGGAGATGATACCATTTTGAAATTTTCTTATGTTGATAAAAATTTATCAAGTCACCTTCATGGTTGTATATAAGCCTCTAATTAGTGTCCATTTCTTCAATAAGAATTAAGATGACCTCTGAGAAAGGAATGACTAATGGGTGAGAAACTATTTGTGGGAGTCTTGACTTAGTAATGTTCTTGTAGGTATGTTTCTCTTCTCTTGCTTCCTCCTCTTTCCATGATAGGTCAAGGTACTCATCTTGTTTGAACATCCTAGGCATGTATATGATATTCCATCATTGATGGTGCACTCTATGTCTCCACAAAACATGGTCGAGTTATCCCCCATTGTATCTTCTTCTTGCATCTCCCTATGTGTAGTCATGTGCTCAACTTCTTTCCTCTTAGTGGCCTTGGATGCCATCTTATTTACCTACAAAAAAGCAAGGTCTTAGAAGCTAAAAAAGGTATGGAAAAATATTGAAACTAATTAAAACATGTCTACCTATGATTATTCTTAATTTCAAGTCAATTTGAAAAAAATGCAAAAAATTGACTAAGTATAAGAAAAATGGTTAAGATCATTGCAAAGGGATAAGTTAGCTATTAGTGTGATTTGATTAAGAATGATGAGAGGGAGAGTGTGATCTAATTAATAATGATGAGAGGGGGTTTATTGATTCATTGGTTTCCATGATCATCAAAGAGTTGATCCCTACTTCAAACACTTAGAAATGGTTACAATTGATAGTAAAGAAAATTGCATCTTCGAGCTATGACAAGAGGATTGAGCATATAATGTGGTATTTCGAGCATTGTGAGGCTTATTTAATGGGCCAACTAGATGAATTAAATGGTGTTTCAATAGGAAATAATATTACATTTATCATAGCTACCACCCTGTAAAATTTCAGCCCAAGATTTGAAAGAAAAATTTTCACATTCTAGACATTAGAAAATTAAAAAAATATTTTCAAAGACTATAGGAAAGATTAAAAAAACACAACGTGAGTTATTGTTGAAAATGGCAACAAGAAATTCTAAAAATAGAAATGCTAAAAATAGCATTTCAAGTACTAGTGTTGGACATAGCAACAAGGAATGAAAAATGGAAGTGATAAAAATAACATTGCTATAAATATCATTTCGGGATACATTCCAATTTTAGTTAGACCCTGAACTAAAATTGAGAATTAAAATTCGAATTTGATCTTAGCAATTGTTTGAAAAATAATTAATTAATTCATCTTGAGTTAATTAGTTGGAGAAAATCAAACATGAAGTCTATGTGAAGACATGCAACAATTATCCCTTTGATTGAGGAGTTATCCCTTAATTAAGGAGATCAGGATGAGTTGTACTTTGAGTTGTAATTAGTTAGCTCAATTAACTAAGTTAATTCTAGTTATATTAGTTCAAATAGTTTGTTGAACTAATTGTGAGTTCACTTAGTTAATTTAGATAACTGAATATTCTCTCATAAATAACTCATGCATGTCAGTTCAGTCAGAGACCCAGTTGAGATCAGACGAAGGGACAGTGTACTATTAGTCGGAGGAATTTTCCTATATAGGAAAGTCATCCATGCAGAAGGAATTATCTCCTTCAGGATTACGCAGTTACTACTGAGCCAAGTGAGCAGTGTGAGGTGGGAATTCACATAAGTGGAAGCATTGGACCCCAGGAAAAACTGCGCAAGGAAATAGGAGGCTTGGAGGGCAGAGGAGAAGGTTTGTGAGAAGCCTTTGACTATCTATGAGCAGTAGAGGGATTGTACTGAGAGCTGGATAGCTTCCGGCTAAGCTTTGTGTAATCCAGACATATTTCCACTTGTATGATAATACAAAGATCGAGGTTTTTAGCTGAGGCTTTCCCCAGAGTATTCTTCTGTGTTTCATGTGTATGATTTCTTCTTCTCTGTTATATGTGTTCTGATTGATCTATCTCAAGTTGATTAAGCTTCCGCAAAGTTTGATTGTAGAAGTAGATCTAGTATTTTTCTTTAGTATATTGCATTATCAAGTGATCTACAATGGGAAATTATACATGGTATGAGAGCAAAGGTGATCAAAGGAGAGAACAATATACAAGAAGGGAGAAGTTCGAAGTTTGAGGTTTCTGAATATAGAAATCGAGTTCTTATCACATCTCAATTTCACCAATGGTGTTCAGCGGTTTAAGACTTGAGTATGCCCTTGATGGCAGCTCGAATTCTATAGCCTGAAAGGATTGCATGGAAGCAGTTATAGAGGACAATGGTCTAAAGGACTTCATTGATCAAGAAGTCCCCAAGCCGGCAACAACTAATGCTACAGAATTGGCAGAATGGAAGAAATGTGTGGCTAGAGCAAGGAGAATCCTCCTGGAGGGAATTCGAGACTACATTGTCTTGAGCCTCCATGGGAAGGAGACACCATTTTCAATGTGGAAAACATTGAAAGATATATATTAGAACAACAACGATCAGAGGAATCTGGCACTGAAAGACAAGCTTTGGAAAATCAAGTGTGAAAAGGGCGACACGATCTCTACATATTTGAACAAGCTCACCACCTGCAGGGATTAGCTTGGAAGTGTAGGGATCACGACAACCGATGATGACATGGTGAGTCTTGCTCTCCTCGGTCTTCCTAAGAGCTGGCATAGCTACCAAGTTTCGATAAATGGAAGAGAGAAACTGCCAGATTGGGAACGACTTTGGTCAGATCTAATGCAGGAGGAGATAAGGAGAAGCACCAGAGATGGTTCTTCATCCAAGGAGGATGAAGAAAATTGTGCCTTAGTGGGTAAGGCAAAGAAAGGGAAGGAGAAGGATTCTCATCCCAAATTGAGTTCTTCCTATGGTGGGAAGAAGTTTGACAAATCGAAAGTGCAATGCTTTCATTGTCATGAAGTGGGCCATTTTGCTACAAATTGTCCACTAAAGAAATCCAAGATAGGATCCAAGGAAGGATCTTAAGGCGAGGCATTGGCCTCACAGTTCGAGTTGGATTTCATCCTCTTTGCATGCATGGTTTCATCCATGGTGGGATGTAGTTGGTTTCTTGACAATGGAGCTTCATTCCACATGACCGACGATAAGAGTTTGTTCAGTACCTTGGAGGAGAAAGATCTTCAGATACTCATAGCGATGGGTAATGATGAAAAGTATAGTGTCTCAGGTGTAGGCATGGTTGTTTTTTAGAGGGAGCATGGAGCTCGCATTACCTTGACCGATGTCAAGTATGTACCAGGTGTTGGAAATAATACTGAGATGGGGGGTGAATCGGTATTATCAAATCAATAAAACTTTTTCAATTCCATATTCAGATTCATATATGCTACTTCAGTTAAGGAAAACCGTGTGTATACGCAACTGTGTGTAATGCAACAAGCGTATATCCAGTAAACTTATAATTTAGTTAGTTGCTTCTTAATGAGTGCATCAGAACATTATTAACAGTAAACAGGAGCAGTAAAGCAGAACAAATCAACACACATAAGCAATACACATGGACACCAAGATGTAAGGTGGAAACCCAATGTGGGTGAAAACCACCTACTGCAATTCATCTCTATCTTCTTTTAATTAGAAACTTCTTTTTACAATGTTTCTGTACTGGTACAGTCTTATACCAGTACGCAGGCTGCTACCTACAGAAGGCTACAACCCTCTCTCATTCTCCAACTTCTCCTGGAAGGGAGCTACCACCCCCTTAGCTATTGTACTAGCTGAGATACTAGTACGTAGATGCTGACCTACAGAAGACTACAACCTTCTCTTTTCTTCCAGGGACCACATTTCATAAATTTTCAGACTGGATCAATGAATATCAATCAAACATCAATTATATCTGCATCAACCAATCTCCTTTGTACAAACAAATACTAAATCAACCAATAACTTCTTAGAATGTTGTAACCAGAAAACAATACCAGTAACCAGGCACCAATTCTGAATCCAGAACACTGCAACAATAAACAAAAGTAGCTAAAACATATTTCATGAGATGTACGCTACTTCACAATGTAGAAACCTGCGTACATATGCAGCTGTATCAAGCCCAACCAGCGTATACGTTGTCTTCACTTCCTGAACCCGCATGTATACGCGCCTCTGCTGTGCCGAACCTGCGTAGAGATCTATAAAATATATTTTACCCTTTTCACTTAATCAGACATCAATTATACCCATATTATCAGATTTATAGATCTAATCATGCACCAATTATGACAAATCAAAAATCACACAATGATACTATTGTTCAAGCCTTAGGATCTTGACCCATTAAGAGAACTTATCCATCTTTTAGCGCTCAGGTTCCTCCTAAGTTCAGATTTAGCAATGTACCATAACCCAATGACCAATATTCTAGATCTTTCTTTTCATCAGATATTCAATACTTAAGTCAATGCATTTTTCAAATGATCTCCTTCCCCTTTTATAGCCTTAGGCCTTACTCAAACCATGGTCCAAAACCATTGAGAACCAATATTAGGGACCCAATACCTGGGTTCAACACTTTGTATGTAATACCAAGAACCAAAACCATAGGTCCAATTACCATGGACCCAAAAATAATCTTTCTCACATGTACGCGCTTTTCCGTGCATGAAAGTGCGTGTATACTGTTAAGCAGATAAATCGTTCTTGCGGACAAGACCGATCTCCCTAGTATCAATTGATATCTAGCAACAAGAAGGACAAGAAAATCTACTTTTCTCTAAACATATTACGATTCATTAATAAAAACTAAGAGGTGTTTTAGACCCTACCTTAAGTCCAGCGCTAGTTCGTGGCAGCCTTGCTTCAACAGCTTCAAAGAGTTTCCTTTTAATAACCTGCAAACACAAACAAGCACACATCAAAGAACACCTGCATATCTAATATAATAAATCATGTTCATCATAGTGATCAAGGAGTCTATGAAATAAACCATTAAACACAACTTATTGAGAAAAATAAACTTGATTGTATTAACTTTGAAAAAGAAGAACTTTACAACCTTGGTGGCTTGATGCTGTACAAGCTCTTCCCAGGGTCCAAGCAGGAATCTCCTCTACTTTTACAAGCCTCACTCTCTTCCAAATGAGATAAAAAGGCATGTAATCTCTCCTCTCAAAATCTCAATTAGGAAGACCAAGTTCCAACAACATTTACCCTAAAAAATATTGAGCTTTCAACCTCCAAAGTAACCAGCCCAAAGCTTCATTTTATAGTGCAAGGGAAGGAGGTTACAGGTCCACCATTGAAGGGATATAGTCCTCCTTCAAGGGGATAAGCTCCTCACATCAAGGGGTTAGCTCCTTAAGGAATGGGATGCATGAACCCTTAAGGAGCGAACTTGCCAACGCAAGATTTCCTCTAGAAGTTTCTAAAATTGACTCAAAGTGAGTTTTTAAGAATAAACTTGTGCCTTTTAAACTTTTACAGGGGTTTGCACCCATAAGCGCAGATACAGAGTGGTTAGATGCACAGGGGACATGACCAATGGGTGCGGTACCGCAGGTGATGCTAAGAGAAAGTGCGAAACTAGAGTTTTAGAGATTTTTAAGGACTTTCTCTTATTTTCAAAGCTTGATATGCAGAGCTGAGGTTTAAGACTTGCAAAGGAGGTATGCATGAGTGGTGATAGACTCATATTGATTGCAAAAAGTCAAAGTGACAATTTTTGTACAACAGATTTCCCCCTAAAGTGCGAAGTCTGTAATAGATGAGGATGGTTTTTGTCATCTAAGAAGAGTGAAGTACTTTATCATTTCAAGGAT
>APFE031375783.1:197606-211883 GCA_000404065.3 Pinus taeda
TTTACCCAAGAACATAAATTAATTACTGAGAGGAATAAATATAAAATTAACCAGCAATAACCATAAACACATAAATACACATGTTTATCGGGGAAAAACCCAAATCCGGGGAAAAACCCAATCATAATGAAATTTCATTATCCTTGGCCAAAACCCTGGCCAATCCGGCCAAGTGAGCCTTCACCGCTCACCTCCAGGCCATGCATTACAATGAAGTCCTTCCAGCCTTTTATAGGCTCCATTACATATAATACCACGGGCAGAATACCATGGGTGCACAATACCATGTGCCCCAAAACCATCACTATTTAACCTCGTCAACTTTTGACTCTATCCTGAGTCAAGTTTACCTAACACGCTTGATATGCAACTTCAAAGGGACTCAAGGGGATGGCATCACCAAATGAGTCCTCCTCGAAATCAGAAGGTACAATCCAAGGATCATTAGAAACAATAGTGTTCGATGAAATCATGTGAATGGTTGCAAAAGAAGGTGATACGTTAGGAGGAGGAAATGAAAAAGTTCCTAGTAAACCAGAATCTTTAACTAATCCCACTCCAACATCCTTATAAGGGATAGCTGTTTTACTGACATGTTGGATACTCTCAGAAGAGGCTGGGTCGGATGAAAAATAATTTAACTGGTCTATTGTGATTATCTTTCCATTATGAGGGAATTTAATAAGCCGAAATACCGATGAAACAATAGTAGTCATAGCGTAAGACCAACTATGACCCAAAAGAAGGTTGTAATCTATAGGGGCATCAACCACTTCCACATCTAGATTAATAGTTTTGCCTTCTACCCCTATAAGTAAATCCTGCAAAATGCCAAAAGGATGAAACCCTCAGCCATCAAAAGCCTTTAAAATTGTTGGGGATTGATTGAGCGTAGGAGAACCAAGCGATCTCCAACAGTGAATCGACATAATACACGTAGAAGCTCCCTCATCAATCACAGTTTGAAAACAAGGTCTGTTTTTGACTAACACTGGGATCTGGAAAGCCATTTGATGAGGTAAGCGAGGTGTACTATTTTCTAAATCAAATATTATAAGGTTGGAATCCTGAACATCAACAGCTCCTATAGTAGACAAAAGCAATTTACGCTGTGCTGGACATGATTGCAACACCTCCAAAGCCAACATTGCTGAAGGGGATATAGCTAGATCTTCAACAATGTTATAGTTCTGAGCAGCTCTCGCATGTGGATTGAAAGCTGACTTCCGAAGTATACCTTTAGCAAGCGGTTTGATTACTAAGTCTGGATTAGGTTTCTCGATCTGTAGCGGATCGGAACCAAGAGGAGTTGAAGTTGAAGGGTTTGAACTAGAAGATTCTGGTTCCTTACCACCAACAGGATTCTTAGTTCCATAATCTTGCGATTGCGTCGCAACCCTGACATGGGACATCATAATTGATTCTTCTGAGGCATTTGAGGAAGAACCTATCATCTTAATATCTTGACTAGGAAAAGGATCCTTCAAGACAGCAGGCGTTTGAGAACTTTTGACGATTTTCGAAACCTCAACTCAATGTGGACAATCTCTTGTAAAAGTGCTCTTCATCACAGATGAGAAAAGGATAGCGAGGTTTACGTTTCTCATCAGTAGATTTAGTTTTTTCTGGTTTCTCTTTTGCGTTTTATTTATTTTTCTTCTTCCCTTTCTTTTTATCGCCGGATTTTGATTTGGTCGTAGAAGATTATACGACATGAATATCGGTAGGAACTTCAGCAGAAGCTTCTCCTGTCGGGGAATCTGGTAAAGTTATAATAGGAGAAGAATTCTTTGCAGATTTCTTCTTACTCTTGGTATTCACTGAACCAATCATGCCATCAGTGGTATGAGACCCTGAAGGAGTTGCAGTTATTTGATTTTGTTTGGGAAGATCGAGGATTTTTTCGTGTAAAGTACCCCACTACGTATAAACTAAGTCACGGTACTGAGCCTGAGCAATTACTTGCTCTTCAGTAACTACTCCTGCCTTAGCTACATCCTCAGTGATTTTAGGTAATAATGATTTAACAAACCATTCTGCCAAAATTTGATCCGGGATAAAAACTTTCACTAAACGTCGTCAACGTCGCCATTCATGAATATGGTTTGAAATATATGTAGACGTTGACTGTTTTAATGAAGTTAATAATTCCGTGCCATTGTCATATCTGACAGGCAACTGAAAATGAGTTAAGAATGAAGTAAATAACTGACTAAAATGATAAAAAGAGCTTCGTGGCAACTCAATGTACCACTTAGCCGCGAGACCAATTAGAGTGCGTTGAAAAAGCCTTAAGCGAATTGAATCATCTATAATGGAATTTGATGCACACTAGAGGTGATAAGTCATCACATGATTGGGCATATCCTCTCTTGGCTTACCCTCAAACTTCGGAATATCACTGGGCAACTTATTAGGCATTGGCGGCCAGTACGGAAGATAATAAATTGGATTGTTCGTAAGGCGCGACAAGTCAGGTAAATCCAAAATTGTGATGAACGGTAACTGACGGTTAGGGTCTCGAAAACCTTGGGTCACAAGGCCAGCTCCAGGAGGAGGATATCCAGGATAACCTGGAATTAGATTTCCATTAGGAGTATTATATCCTCCTGGAAAACTAGGATTAATCGGACCAAACTGGGGTTGTTGAGGTTGAGGTTGCTAATATGTATACCCAGGGTACGGTTGATACTGATAAACTAGGGTTTGTACAACAGGACCGTATTGATACTGTCCCTGGTACGGTTGATAAGTAAATTGAGGTTGACTTGTGACAACCGTACTTGGACTAGGTTGTCCTACAGGCATTTGAACCGAAGTCTGAATTGTAGGTCTAGACTAGGGTAAAGAGGTCTGAGGAGTTGATACAGGAACAGTAGAAATCGGAGCTGTCGATACTCAAGAAGTAGGTGGGGTAGATTGAATAGAAGCTGCAGTAGTTGTAGCAGTCGATTGAGGCAAAGTTCGAGGTGAACTAGGCCCAGACTGATGAGCTACACCAGGTACAGAAGTTGGAATAGTACGCTGGACTGGTTGCTGGGTTGAACCAGAAACCAGAGGTTGTCCAGGTTGAGATGACAACTACACATTGGGTTGCAAAATCTGTTGAGTTTGAGATGGATCCCACACCATATTCATTCCGGGGTAAGGACCCATAACAGGTTGAGCATATGGAGGACCATAACCAGGTTGAGTGTAGGACTAATAATTGAAAGGTACATTTCTAGTTCCTTGAACAAATGGTTGACCAGAAGGTGGTTGGAAACCTTGATATGGGTATTGACCTTGAGGTTGATAACCTTGAGGCACGTACTGAAAATGAGGTTGACCTTGAGGTATATATTGATACTGGGATTGACCTTGAGGCATATACTAGGTCTGAGGTTGATCTTGAGGCATATATTGAGTCTAGGGTTGGCCTTGAGGTATGTACTGTCCCTAAGGTATGCACTGTCCTTGAGGTTGCCCCCCAGGCAGTATTTGACTGCCTTGCGGTTGCCCCCCAGGTGGTATTTGACTTCCTTGAGGTTGCCCCCAGGCGGAATCTAACTACCTTGAGGCTAACCCCCAGGCGGAATCTGACTACCTTGAGGTTGCGGATTTGGAATAGCACCAGACATCATAAGAATCTCTTCTACGCTCAACAGTGGAGTTGCATTATGACTAGTTGATACCCCATTTTTGATGGGTTGAGGAGACGCTCCTAAAAAAGTACCAGAAACTGACTGATACCCAGAAGGAATAGAAGGACCGCCATATAAAAAAGTTTCCGGATTATGGGAAAACATGGATGACCGATTTGACATATTCGAAGGAGGATAATAACCTCTAGGCATAGGATGAAAAGGAATATGAGGTGGTGAAGCAGCGAGACCTGGATTTTCTAAAAAGTTTGTCAATGCTACGTACCAAGCATCACTTCGAAAAGGACTATAAAAGATAGATTCACGCTCCCTAAGTTCTAAAGTTGGTTGATTTTCAGGGAGAGATATACCTTCGTCCAGACTAATAAGTTCTTCAATAGAAATGAGTCCAGAAGGAAGATTTTGGGTAATGATACTTCCTACCCTGGGTGAACCAGGACCACTAGAAACTGGAGAAGCAAATCCTGAGGATGGAGTAGCAGCAGGTTCAGTTTCAAGTTGAGAAATTTCAGGTTCCTCAACTAATTCACTAGTAGAAGAAAAACTACCAGTAACTTCAGAAAATGAAATTGGTTTAGAAATATACTCTGTTGCTGGAACTTGATAATCAGGGTGAATAATTAAAGATGATTCTTCGGCCTCTGTTGAACCAACTCTACTTTCACTAGGTGTGACAAGAGCTCTTAGTCCTTCAAGCTGACTTGGTGTATATTCAGGAGGCTGCCCCCGAAGTCTATGGGATTGTCTCGGTAGTTCAGCCACGATTAATTAAATAATTACTTCACACGAAAACAAAGAAAATCTCAATAAAACCACCTAAAGTCTCTAAAGAACCAAACAATTGAATCACACACCTAACAATCTAAGAGGTCAAACCACACACAAATAGTAACTTTCCATACCGAAAACACTAGTTGGTGATGAAATCCAACGTCGTAGAATTCAATACAGAAATGGCGGTTGGAACAGTTACCCCGACAACTTGCTTAATGAAACAGACTGGCACAAGTTTCTCCACAAAATTTTCTCGAGTGAAGATAACCCCCCAGAGAGTCCAAGTGAGTCTAATCGACATCTGCTCCACGTACAGTGGGATCTTCCCTCCACCGTCACCTTAGGAAAGAATCCTATAGATTATGGCCACTAAGGTTACCAACGGAAACAAATATACCTGGGGGAACATTCTACGATCCAATACACACGCAAGGGAAGAGTAACAAAGCTCAATCCCCTTGAAGGCTCCTTGACATAATCCAAGGTTTACCAACAAGTGACCCCAGGCTCCTCGACAATGGTCAATCTGAGGTTTACCATTTTTAATACGTGTATATCTGCTATCGTTCCCAATGAGGAAGGATTGATTACCTCACTGGTTCAGATATGATCTCGTGCTTAACTCCTTTAAGAGGAGCTTCCCAGCGCATACATGCCATAAATGGAATTTTTCCTACCGCAAGATCGATTACTTGTTTGTTTTAACTATCTTGGAGAGTTAATTACTCCCTACTCGAAGATACTAGCCTAAGCTATGTTGGTGATAAGAGCCCTAGAAATAAAAAGATTGCTAGATGAATTTTAATTAAGCGTTAATTTTATTGGTTGTTTCTTAAGTCAAAAGGTATGGAGATGAAACTTTGTGGTGTGAAGACTCGACTCCAAAAAACACTAAAAAATGCACCTAAGATGATAAACAATTCTTTTCCTTTTCAATGAATCTCTAGCTAAAGGAAGAGTTGAGAATGCAATTTCTTGAAAAACAAATCGTTCCTTCAACATATAAACGAAAAGAAAACTTTGTCTTTTTCAATACACACAAAACGAAGCTACTAATTATGCTCACAAAATAAATCCCTTTTCTTTTAAACACTCAAAACTACATAAAGCAATTTTTTTTAAAAGAGAAACTAAAATTTTTAGAAAACACACTCAAAACTATGAAAAATCTAATCTTGAGATCTATCTTCTAAAAATAATTGAAATAAAAGTTTCAAATGTTTTTGAGGATGTTTTCACTTAGTTATTCAACAAACTAAGGATTAATTCATTCAGAAGAAACAAATCAATCAAAAACACCCAGCTATGTTTTTTTATAAAAAATGAAATTCACAACTTATGACCAAGTTCGTTCAAAGTTTTGCAAAGAGAAACAAAATCTATTTCTCACCAAAGGAAGATCTCACAAACCAGCCAGACTTATCAAGAAGACAAAAGATTCCAGGGTGATCTAAGGTTTCTTAGGCTTCTAAGCTTCAAGTCACTACAGAGACCGAGTGAAGACCAATCCAAGCATGCAAAAACTTCTAGAAATTCATCCAAAACACAACACTAATGGAACTTACTTACGAGAGACTTTTGACAAGATATATGCAGATCTGGGCAGAGGATAAAATTAATAAAAAGAACCTAAACTAAATTGGACGAAAATATTTTAGGATTTTCAAAAATTTTGACAGGGTCCGCAGGTCCCCAGTGAAACCAGGTGCGGTACCACTCTGTGCAATAAAGTAACAGTGCGAAGAGGTCCGTACTGTAACTCAAACAGAACGTGTGGTCCTCGTAAAAATTTCTAAAAAACAAAAAATCAATCCAGGACCTACAAACTATCCAATCCCACACACATCAACAAAAACCAGAAACCAAAAAATCAAGTTTCTCAAATCAAAGATAAAGGAAAATTAAACAATCAAATCCCATCCCCAGCGGAGTCGCCAATTTGTTAAGCGGATAAATCGTTCTTGCAGACAAGACCAATCTCCCTAGTATCAATTGATATCTAGCAACAAGCAGGAACAAGCAAATCTACTTTTCTCTAAACCATATTACGATTCATTAATTATAAAACTTAAGAGGTGTTTTAGCCCTACCTTAGTCCACGCTAGTTTGTGGCAGCCTTGCTCCAACAGCTTCAAAGAGTTTCCTTTTAATAACCTGCAAACACAAACAAGCACACATCAAAGAACACCTGCATAGCTAATATAATAAATCATGTTCATCATAGTGATCAAGGAGTTTATGAAATAAACCATTAAACACAGCTTATTGAGAAAAATAAACTTGATTGTATTAACTTTGAAAAAGAAGAACTTTACAACCTTGGTGGCTTGATGCTGTACAAGCACTTCCCAGGGTCCAAGCAGGAATCTCCTCTACTTTGAAAAGCCTCACTCTCTTCCAAATGAGATCAAAAGGTATGTAATATCTCCTCTCAAAAGCTCAATTAGGAAGACCAAGTTCCAGCAACATTTACCCTAAAAAATATTGAGCTTTCAAGCTCCAAAGTAACTAGCCCAAAGCTTCATTTTATAGTGCAAGGGAAGGAGGTTACAGGTCCAACATTGAAGGGATAGAGTCCTCCTTCAAGGGGATAAGCTCCTCACATCAAGGGGTTATCTCCTTAAGGAATGGGATGCATGAACCCTTAAGGAGCGAAATTGCCAGCGCAAGATTCCCTATAGAAGCTTCCAGAATTGACTCAAAGTGAGTTTTTAAGAATAAACTTGCGCCTTTTTAACTTTTACAGGGGTTCGCACCCATAAACGCAGATACAGAGCGGTCATATGCACAGGGGACATGACCAATGGGTGCGGTACCGCCGGTAATGATAAGAGAAAGTGCGAAACTAGAGTTTTAGAGATTTTTAAGGACTTTCTCTTATTTTCAAAGCTTGATATGCAGAGCTGAGGTTTAAGACTTGCAAAGGAGGTATGTATGAGTGGTGATAGACTCATATTGATTGCAGAAAGTCAAAGTGACAATTTTTGTGCAACATATACACATATGCAACTTTTTATCATCAATACCGTGTATATACGCGACCTAGTTAAAAGGAACCTGCATATATGAAGTTTTCTTCCATTCTGAGATCTTGAACTGTGATCTGCCACCTGAGTGCGTTGCCATCAAGGACAAAACTTGTGCCATAGTGCCAAACCTGTGCCATAATGCAAACAATCTCCCCCTTTGGAATTGATGGCAACCCTACATCATTCAAAGTCATTCTCCCCCTGTGACATCAAGGGCAAAGGGTTATGCTCCCCTTGAGTTCATGCTGAAACCTTTGCTCTACTGTGCTGTCCATGCTCCCCTTGACTGTAGGCTAGGTCTGCAGAAAAATGGTCTATAAGAAAGAACATGACTCTATACATCATAAGCGACCTTCCTATCACCAAAGACTCATACATACATCCATCTCCCAAACAAATGGGGATATACCAGTATTGACTCATCCACCCAACCAAGTGGGGATACATCAGCAGTTTACACAAGATAAAACAAGAACATTACATCATCCATCTCAGGCATAGTGGGGAAACCAAGATAGGCCGTTACATGTCCTTGATAAGAAAAAGAAAGTACATGACATAGAGATGAAATATCTATACCAAGACTATGATAGTTATCAACAACTATCATTAGCATCATTCAGACTGACAACCATGTTCTCCCTCTGCATCTTGTTCCACTTGAAACCAAAAGCAACTGTGAAATTGAACCAAGATATTCTAAGATAATTCCAACAATGCATTATATGCTGCCCCTGAACTTGTGCCAGATGGTCTCTGACAGATCCATATCAGACTCTTTTCTCTCAGAGCCTGGCCCACTGTTTGTCTTCAACCAACATATACACGAATGTATCCTCATAAATCGGCATATGTAAGCATATCCACCTCATGAAACTCACGTACAACCACTTTTCTCTGAAGCAGACAAGATTTAATGGCAAGATGATGCATCAACTACTCCCAGCTTCTGTCTGAGGTATTCAAATGTCTCCCTGGGCAGTGGTTTGGTGAGTATATCAACAACTTGTTCCTTAGAGGGAACATACTCCAATTTGACCTTTTGTTCAAGCACTTGTTCCTGGAGAAAATGATACTTGATAGGTATGTGCTTAGTCTTAGAATGCATGATAGGATTATTTGAAACAATGATTGCACTTGTATTGTCACAAAAAATGGAGATAGGTGGAGTACAAGTGATTTGAAAATCTTGCAAAGTTTGCATCATCCAAAGGAGTTGTGTGCAGTAAGATGCAGCAGCCACATATTCTGCTTCAGTTGTAGATAAAGCAATTGAACTTTGTTTCTTGCTGAACCAAGATACTAATCTGGAACCCGTAAAGAATGCACTACCACTAGTGCTTTTTCTGTCATCCACGCTTCCTGCCCAATCTGCATTTGTATATGCATGAAGTGTGAGATCTGCCTCTCTAGGATACCATAAGCCATAGTTTTGTGTTCCTTGAAGATATTTTAAAATCCTCTTAACTTCCTGAAGGTGTGCTTCCTTTGGATTTGCCTAAAATATTCCAACTATTCCCACTGCATGCATGATGTCTAGCCGAGTACCTATCAGATAGAGCAGACTACCAAACATGGATCTATAGGTTGGTTGATGTACTGCTGCTGATTCATCATTATCGCTGAGGTTGCATCCTGTTACCATAGGGGTACATATCGGTTTCGAATCTTCCATGCCATATTTCTTCAAGATCTACTTAAGGTACTTGGTTTGTGATAAAAAGATACCGTCTTTATTTTGTTGTATTTGTAAACCAAGGAAATATGTCAGTTCACCAAGCAAGGACATTTCAAATTCATTCTGCATCACCAAAGCAAAGTTTTGACTCATGGCTTCTTTGTTGCTGCCAAAGATGATATCATCAACATACACAACAAGTATTAGCAATTTATCATTATCAATTTTTATAAATAGATTGCTATCTGCTGTGTTAGCGCTCAAATCTACCTTAGGTTGAAATAAGGTAAAACTCAAGGCTACATCAAACCACGCTCAGCCTCGTAGCTAGCCCTACTAGGACAGGAGAGGGCTCTCTCCAGGTCAATCTCAGCTAAAGATGATCAATGAGGCTCGAGATGACTAAATTGATAACTAATTTTAGGCTAGGTATGAAGTACAAGGAGTTTGAAATTGATTTTTTAGGAGTTTTTGTGTTGAAACAAGGAAAAAACAATTTTGGGTGCGGGGATGAGGCACAGTTTTTGCAGAGGTCTACTTGGGGCAAGATAGGCGATTGTTCAGATGCTTTTAAAGAGAATGAATGGATAGATCTGACTGGTGAGAGGTTAAGGAGAGCAAGAAAATTTCAAGGATTCTCCATAAACAGATGAAAACATGGAAAATCAAGCAAACTTAAAGGCAGAGCATAGCAAATTATGGATTCTACCTTAACACTTCATTTGTTCAATTGCAGAAGATAAGAGAAGGAAAGCGATGCACATAAACAACTTACAAATACTAAAAGAAGCACACCATCAACACATAAAACCACATGAATCCCAAATAGTGCTGCAAAACCCTGGTCTTCCTTTGCCAAAATTGCAAATAAAATATGTACAATAGAGTGTTAAGCTTTTCCCAAGAGTCCTCCACCCTGAAAATGACTAAGAAAAATACATAATATAGGCAAGCCAACTCATTTCCTGCCTCTAGGGGTCAAGCTCATCATCCTAGGAGCTGTTTCAACCCAACTCTAAACAAAGCACTACAATCATAGGTAGTCAAAACAACTTGCCTCTATAAGGTAGGAAACCAATTCATTCATTAAATTTTCACTTTTTGGTGAATGAATCTTCTAGAACAAGTAACTAAGTGTCAAAATAACATCATGTTTCATTAATTACATCAAGAGGAGTGAAAAATCACGTCACAAGTCAAAACTAGTCAAACTGGCTGCATTTCCTGAGCTGAAAGATGAAATTTGGCCAAAAAGCCCTGTGCGCCGCATGCCTGAGCCCTATGCACCACGCGCCTTTCAACCTATGTTTTGGGCACTTCTCGGCATCCAAATCAATCTCACAATAGTTGGTTGGAAAGCCTTGGATGTCTGCTATCCAGCCCAAGTGGAATTTTGCAATTTGGAGTTCATTTGCCCCCTCAAAATGTCATTCTCCCGGAAGTACTTCCTGCTGGTGCAAAAGGTGGCAGAAAGGTGATTTTCATGGTGTTTTTGAGCCTTTTGGTCACCCAGAACTTAATGAAATGCTTTGGAAATAGCTGAGCATGTATAATTCATCATGACAAACTCAAAAATGTAGAGTTTTCCTCCAGCAAGTGTCCCAATCTTAAGCACGCGTGTCGACGCGCTACGTGTTGAGCCAAAAAACCTGTTTTTAGGACAAGATTTTCAAAATGACAAAAATTTCTTCGAATTTGCTCAAATTCAGAGTGAAGACCCTCCATCATGTATTGTGCTCCGCCAATGAAGCCTCAACCAAAATTTGGAGTGGATCAGGCTTGTTTCGTCGTTTTAGTGCTTTGCTCAATCGCCTCTTTAGAATCTTCATTTTTGCTTTGCAAACATGCATACGAGCCCAATAATGAGTTTTCATATGACAAAGCATGTCTTTGTCTCTATTTGCCTTCGCCAACAATTTCTCCAAATGAGTGTTCACATGAATGAGCATAGATTCTCGATCAATCGGTGTCAAATCACCGGGTCTCTTTCGGGCCAATTCTCGATCTTCACGGATTTGCCGCAGCTCATAGAGTGTATGTTCATCCTCTAGCTGTTTGTTACGCTACTCCAAGTAGTTAATCACCCACTTATCCATTTGCAATTTCTTTTGGAGTGAGTCATTCTCAGCCCTTTACTCTCGGATGATCTCCTTTAGCTTCGAGCTAGGAGAGCTCGCATCAACATCAATGATATTCGTGTCCCGACCTCTTGAAGGACCCTCATCATACATGGGCCTCTTGCCCCTATCCTAGATCTATACCTGTGCTAAAGAAGAAGGCGAGACCCCTTCCACATGATGTGGAGATAATACTCGCTGTGCCGATGAAGTCAACGAGACCCCTTCCACCCCGGGTGGAGATAGTACTCGTCGTGTAGATGCAAATAAAGCCCTGTGGCCTCGCTGGTATGTGACATATGGAGGAGCACTTATATGCTCAGTCTCAGGAATGTCTGGTTGGTGTGAAGGCGCTCCCTCATCATGAACTATCTCGGGAGGTGGCTGTAGCGCTGAGAAGCAGTGACGGGAGATAAAATCCTCCCAAGCAATGCCCTACTGTGTCAACTGATGCATCACTATGATTTTGATCAGCGCGTAATGATATATGCTCTTATGCTAATGTGTTGGGCTCTTCCTTTGTACTAAAGTCACCATCCTCTCTATGTTGCGACACATGAAGTAAGGAATGTTCATCATACGTACCCTCGTGAAATGCATCAACAAACGGACATGGTACGCATAGAGACGCGAGAATCTGCCCTCGCAACTGAAATATCGAATGATGAGTTTCATCAATGGTGCAAACTCATCCCTCAGGAATCTGAAAGGAAAAACTGTGCTCAAGTGTCTCATATACCCGGGTTTGATGTATGGCTCATAGTAGATTCTGTCTAACTGCTGGCGTTTGCTCCATTCCTCTCCTAAATTTGGTATCCCGGTAGCCTGAGCAATAGTCTCTGGTGACAAGGTGAAATTTACTCCGACGAGGTTTACATGACCATCATGTAAATGTAGAACAAATAATCGGACTAGTTCCCGATGATGCTGAGTTTGTGAGATCATCTCACAGTATTGGAAACACGATTGATGCTGAAAACAATCCATTGCAAGTGGGCAAGCTTGCAATTGAGCCAAAGAAGTAGGCTCCTCCCTGACATGCTGACCACCTTTGCCACTTTTGTGATACCTCCGTGGCACATTTACCTCCGGTGTAGAATCACTGTCATACTCCTGCTCATAGATTGATTCGGTCTTTGACATGAATTTGAAAACAAGATAGCTGGAATATATATGCTGATGTAAAATCTGTGTGTACAATTGACTGTAAATTGTTATTTTCTCTAAAAATGCTATGACTAAGGGGAAACAAATGCACAAGGGAATATTAGGAAAGGGAAAACATTAGGGAATTAGGGACTTTGGAAATAAAAACAAGGGAATTAGGGAAGGAAAGGGAAATGAAAATATTGGATTTGGGATTTTGGGATGTTAGGTAGGGATAATGTGTTTTTTAATAGAGGTGAGGGACTAAGATTTGAGGGATTGTAGTGTAGGATTAATGAGGGAATTGATGGGGAAAAATAATGGTGAATTTTGGAATGGGAAACAAAGGGAAATGGGGAAAAAATCACAACCTTGGTTACACTCCGTTTTCGAACCCTACAACAATTTTTTACATTCAAACCCTACAACACTTTTCATTGACAAAGGAGGGCTTTCCAACTTGGATCTCGTAGGCAAACATTTTATGAACCCATCACATTAACCTTTAAAAGCCAAGCAAAGGTAATGGATATGAGCCTACCTGCAAATTTGTGCGGAGAGGAGGCGATTTGATGCTTTTCCAAACAAGTTTCGGGCTCCAAACTCAGTGCACCGCGCGCCTCACCCAATGCGCCGTGCGCATGTATTTTTACACTGTGGCTTTGTGCCCAGTGCGCCGCACGCCTCTGATGCGCCGCGCGCCTAGCCCAGTGCGTCGCGCGCCTGAAAACTGCTCTAACTTCCACTCAAATTCACAAATTCGCTTTGAAATGATGTTCTTCACTCTTGACATGCACAATGAGTTGAAAATGTAGTGAAATATCTTTATAAAGACTCCCTTTTGATTTTTGCTTTGTCCATAACCCATTTTGTAATGTTTTGTCATTGACACTTTTTCAGGATTAATAGACTTCTGACTTTTTTGGTTTCCTCCTTAAATTTGGTTGAAATAATGATTTTCTTTAAAAAAATTTGCAGGAATAGCTGTGACATGGTCTGGCAAAGGAGACCAAGGCTGCGCCTGGACAATTCAAGAACTGAAATTTTTGAAAATTTATTACAAAAATGAGATGACGACTTATCTTCAAAACAGAGTTTTGAAGAGAAGTCCTAATTTATCTGTATAATGATAAAAATTATTGAGGTAACCACCTATCAAGGACATCCCTCTAGCCTGCTGGTCTTCTTAGACTTTGTAAAACAAAATTGACTCAACCCTAGACCTAATGACCGAGAACAATTGTCATGACATAGAAATTTGAAACAAGACTGTAAATGACCTTTCAAGACTCGTTTTTATGAATAGACTTGAACCAGCAGTGCCAAGTACGAGGGGAATGAGTGACACAAACCATTCCGTCAGAGTTATGGCATGCCTAACGAAATGCAACTGTTCGAAACTGATGGGACACCTAAACACGAAATGCAAAAAAGAGCTTTGATCTCTGACGGAGGGATAACTAGACCGAATCTAACATGCTGATCCTTTTGAAAAACCTTGTTTATGGAGGTATTTGTCCAGATGATAATACCAAGCCCTTGGAGCCTGTTTAAGACCATAGAGTGCCTTCTTGAGTCTGCATACAAGTGTTGGATCATTTCCAAGAATGAATCCATCTGGTTGCTCAATATACACTTCTTCTTCTAGGTCCCCATTCAAAAAGGCAGATTTCACATCCATTTGAAATACTTTGAACTTCTGAAAGCTAGAGAGAGCAAGGAACATTCTTATAGCCTCAAGTCTAGCAACTGAATCAAAAGTTTCTTCAAAGTCTATACCTTCTTGTTGAGCATACCCTTTACAAACAAGTCTGGCCTTGTTTCTAATAACTTCTCCATTTTCATTCAGCTTGTTTTTGAATATCCATTTTGTCCCTATGACATTCTTA
>APFE031375787.1:0-74406 GCA_000404065.3 Pinus taeda
TTCTTCTCAGCACACTTATGACCTTTAGTGTATTTGCTATCACAACCGTAACAAAGCCCTTTTGCTTTTTTTCTTCCAATTGTTGTGGTGTCAACCTTATAGGTTGTGGAAGACTAGGGACAACACTTCCATTTTATAGTTGTGAGTGTTATGCCTCCTAGTTGCCATAATTTTGCTTTCCAGTTTTCTTGCTAACCTGAATGCCTTCTCTAATGAATCAGGTTCCCAAAGGCGAACATCATGTTGGATATTATCCTTTAAAGACCCTATGAACACATCAATCCTATGCTCCTCTGGAATATCTTTTACCCTTATGTTCAATTTTTGGAACTCCTCCATGTGCTCCATTATTGAACCCTTTTGTTTGAGACTTATCAATTGGCTAAAAAAAGTGTTGCTTTTTGTATCCTCATAATGTGCTATCGATTCTTTCGTAAAAATTTCCCAAGTGATAAATTGTTTACGAGAGCAAAGCCATTGATACCATACAAACTGATTTGGTTCCAAATATAAAGTTGCCATACGTACCTTTTGTGTGTTTTGCACATTATTGAGATCGAAAAATTGCTCCATCTGTAATATCCATGTTGCGAGATCCTTGCCATTAAACTTCCTCATATCGATTTTTGGAATATAGTGGGTCTTCGATCCAACATTATAGTCTATGGAATCATGATTAACGTTTCTTTTGTTCTCATCATGAGTTTCCTTTAGCACCTTTTCACCATTAGTGACCATTCCTTGTAGCAACTTATTCATATTTATTGTCAATTCTTCCATCTTATCATCCATGGCATCAATTTTAGCGTTCATGCCATTCATCTTAGCATCCATGCCATTCATCTTAGCTTCCATGCCATCCATCTTAGCTTCTACGCCCTTCTTTAAACCATCCATCTTAGCTTCTACATCTTTCCTTAAACCATCCATCTTAGATTCTGTTGCTTTTTGTGCAAGTGACACTTGTTGCACTTGTACTTGTAATTTTGATATATCATGTAGCATTTCTTCCTCTTCTTCATGAGTCATGCTAGATCTTTTAGGTTCCTTACTAGGTGTTTGCATTTTCTTTCCTCGGGGCATTAGTTATTGATAATAATGCTCTACTATGCCCTTTGAATTCCTTCAAAGTAAATTTCAAACCAATATTAAGCAAACATTTAAAAAAATATACACACCTTTTTTCATTTTGTAGGAGCTCGATATTGCCTCTGATGTATCTTTGTAGTTTTGGATCATCCAGTTCTAAAATTGCGACCTGTGGTAGCCCTTTGTGGCCTCTTTCCAATGCCACTAGTCTGACCCCAATTGATTTCTCCAATGAAGAGTTATGCGAAATCTCCCACAGTGACCTGATTATAGACTAGTTCAGTAGATCGAACTTCTATGATGTGCCACGAGTCACTATTTAAACCTTTAGCTCTGAAAAATATATATAAGAAGCTACAGTCCATCCTCTTTCTGCACCTTCTTACAAAATTTCAATCCAATGCTCAGAGAAAAAGTTATGACGATTTTCCCCAGGTCACCTATTTGGAATGTAATTTAGGAGTCTGCAAAAAGCCCAAATTCCTCAGACCATATCTCCGCAAATATAGCACAAAAGGCTCTGAAATGCGGACCCGAGATTTAGCGCGATGTATTCTCAAATGAGGTTTTTTTTCAACTTCTCAAACGTCGCAGAAAAAAAGTTATAGTGAAAATGCCACGATGACCTGTTTGGAGTAGAAAAACCCTAGAATCCAAACCTCTGATACCAAATGTTAAACCAGCTCAAGAAATGATAGAAAAGATAGATCAACGCCTTAGAATTCAGCCTCTTCGAGGGGGCAACCTCCTTTACATTACATAAATGAACACTTCTTGGATGATACAATGACAAAACCTCCTTTCTATATATAGGAGTCTAAGGAGTCACAATATAACCTAGCCGACCTAACAATAATAATACAAATCCACAAAAATAACAATAGAGGGATTCTATGGGGCATAGTAATAACAATATGGGGGCAATAGGGGCGCAAAAATATTAATAAGGGGTACAACTACAATAGTAATGGGGTAATCACTAGTATTATGGGGACCCAACAATCATGCACCCAAATAATAGCAAGCAATCAGTAGTATTTTGGATTGATATGATAAGAGACACTAGTAATGGCCAAGGGTTAATGGATTTCGCTTCTTCTTTCCTATCAATTGGTTATTCAATCTTGAATTTTTCTCCTTCACCATGTTATTTTCCAAAGGCCCAGTGTTTATTTCAGCTCAACAAAGTTGTCAAAGTGGGTGATTGGTTTCAGTTTGAATATTATTATGAGATTAGATTATATGGAGTGGAAGCTTCCCCTTTCAGACTTCCAATTTTTGTACCTATGAGGTTGTTTTCACTAGCGTTCATTAGGAAAAGATTGAATGTATATCACATACATTTTGTGCCAGCAAAGAAGGGGTATTTGGTCAAATTACTAAAGACTGTGGGACCCTTTATTGTAAATAACAGACAAGTTGCAGGAGAGGTACAAAAGCTATTTGAAGAGAT
Organism: Pinus taeda; assembly: GCA_000404065.3. Classification (NCBI taxonomy): domain Eukaryota; kingdom Viridiplantae; phylum Streptophyta; class Pinopsida; order Pinales; family Pinaceae; genus Pinus; species Pinus taeda. Next base: position 2,543 of record APFE031375787.1, read on the forward strand.
GGATTTACAACTAGGTGAAAAATGGGAATATGACCCACATCATATTATTTTGAACATAAGGGTGGAAAATACCTATGGTCCTTTTGTTCATGAATCTAAACCAGAAATAAAAATGTTGGCAAATGGGAGAAAATCTACTTTATCATGAGAGATGGAAATTGAGACTCCTCATCAGAGTGAGAAAAACTTAAAAAGAGGTAGTTAGGATGTCATAGATTTAGAAGAGGAAACTGAGGGAAGTTGAAAGAAGGATAAGTTGTTTGAAGATGGTGTCTCATCATCATTTCAGCTACAATTAGAAGAATTTGTCTACACACCCTCCTCTCTTCTTCCTAAAGAAGCTGGCCAAATTTTAGTCACTATGATTAAACAAGTGTACTCCCAGATTAAGGAAATAAATAAAAAGGTCAGAGAAAATATGGAGTCACAGGTGGAAGCACAATTTGTTCCAGACTATCAAGCCAGGTTGCTTTTGTCTATGGAGTTGGAAAGAATCAACTTAAGTTAGCTTTATTTCAACCTTCTTCTTTGAATATTTCTTCTTCTTCTAGTTTCAAGACTGTTAATTTGATAGTACATGCTAGTGAAATTACACTACCTAACAAAATTAATCTACATAGGAAGATTGGGGAATTAATTTATAGTGATTTGAAGAAAACCTCCTTGGCTTCCAGCACAATGGAGACCTTATTGGAAAAGGTGTTGATACAATTAAAATTGGAAAAGGCTGATTCAAGAGCCTTAATTTCATAAACTTAAGAATTGAAAAAGATGGTCATCAAAATTGGGGTTAATCCAGAAGACAGAAGTTTCGTTCAGAAATTGTTTCAGGGAGCAGAAACAAAAGTTTAGGTATTGAGAAAGAAGTTGAAGATACTTGCAATAGAAAATATAATGGCACCTATATTAGCACAGGTAGAAAAGGGGAAAGAGGTTTTGACTGAGGAGATGATAAAGAGAAATGGTGAAGTTGTAAATTTGAAAGAAATAAATATTTATCTACAACAGAAGATTGACTCTCATGTTTGGACAGTTGTAATATCATCTAATTCAAAATATCCAACTGATAAGTTGAAGAGAGTCATGACAAAGATGAAGATTTTAGAAAATTAAGTAAAAAAAGCACAGAGAGACTATGAAATTGCATTGAAAATCATCAAAGGTAATGAAAGTGAAATAGCCATGGCTATGGAGATTGCAGAGAAATACAAGGATGATTTTCAAGCTACTTCTAACGAAATCAAATATTTGAAAGAAAAGCTGAAGGGAAACATTTCCCTTATAAGGGCTAGGAAAATTCTTTGGAATGACATTATTCATACTGTTAGAGATATTTGGGAATCATTGTCCATAGTGGAAGAATAAAATATCATCATCATGGACCTAGAAAATATGATTCTTGCAGATAAACAAAAGTTATAACAAATAACTCAGTTCACAAATAAAATGATAGATTTCCTTAATTCACTATCTTCTCAGCACTTAAGGGAATTAGGTTTTGAAGACAAAACTAAATATGTATTATAGATAAACAAAGTGATTATGAAGAACCTCTATAGGACAACAAAGATAAAGTTAACAATGGTCAAGGCATTTGTAATGAAATTCAACACTGATTTTGATAAGATAACAAGAGCAGGTCTTCCTTCATGCTAGGACCAACAAGGTAATTTATTACCATTGGAAACCTACGAGACTTTGCTGGTGGAGGAAAACAGTAAAATTGGATATACTCATGAAAGAACAACAATGTTGAAAGGAAAAACTATTTGCAAAGAGATGTTTAGTTAATATGGTTGATTAGAACACTTTTTGTGGACAAACCAACATACAGTAGAATTAAAAATTTCAGGATCGCACAATCAATATTTGAAAGAATTCCCAGTCCTAATACAACCATATGGAGAAAGTGCAGGGAATTGATGTCACCATCAAAAACTACTACAGAAGAAAGACCTTCATCCGAAGCTCAATATCAAGTCACCAAATAAAACAACGCCACCTATCATTCAAAATCATGTCATTCATTGTTGGATCATGTATTAATATTTTACTTTTCATGATGTCAATTTCGAAAGAACTATTAGTTTTGAATTAGTTAGGAAGTTACGAAATTTTGGGTATTTAACAATTTTATAACTTTCCTTTAAAATTTTGTATAAATATTTTTCAGCAAGTGAAATGAGGGTTTTGGGTTTTGGACATCATAAGCAGAAAAGAAATTTTATATTGTTATCTTTACATGAAACTAAATAAATAAGTTTGAAGTGTTCCGAAACATCTGTTGAGTACAAATGTATTTTCCATTTGTTTCATTTAATGTTTTCTTCATAGTAAAGAGTAATGAATCCGCTAGTCTTTAATATTACAATTTTGAAACCAGTTTTATGTAATTTAAAGTTAAATCCCTTAAAGATGCACTCGTCTTTCCTATTATGTCAATTACATTTTTCTTTGAAAGTGAAAAACACGGATTCTGCATCAAGAAACCTATGTTGGAGGCTTTTCATTATCTTTATTCTTCTTCATTCATTTAAATTGTAATCAATATCAGAAGGCCACTTTAGACCAAGCGTTTCTTTCCATTAAATATTAAGAAGCATTTCCTTTAAAAAATAATCTATGGGGTTTGAGCAATGGGACAACCAACTTATATTTTTATTATTCTGAATAAATGTCTTCGGCACTGACCTCTCCTTAGTCGAAGGTTGTCTTCCAAGGTACAACACCTTCTCTATCCATGCTCAAAAATTTGTGGCATTAAGAAATGGAGCATCTTGATAACTTGTGATTCACCTAGATCTACCTTCAAATGATCAAGCTACACCAAAATGAACCAAATCTAATACCACTTGATGGAAACCATATCACTACTGAGAGGGGGGATGAATTAGTAGTGCTAGGGTTTATAAAATTTTATTTATTTTTCACCAAAATACTAAATGATCAGTATCCCAACTTGTCAAAACAGATCTAAATATGTAAAATCAACATAAAAAGTCACACATAAACATCATCAAGATAAACATGCACATGAAGACACATGAAATTCTAGTGGAAAAACTGAAGAGACAAAAAACCACCCTGTTTATGTTGTGTTGCACTGAATTTTCTATTATATGTCAGAAACTATTTACATAGATCAATTGGACACTACTAGCTAGGAGACTAGGAGACATGACCCCAACTATGATTTGATGGCCACCAGTAGCTAGAAATCCATAACTTCCTATCATTTTTTGGTTGGCCATTACTAGTAAGAAGCCATACTCCTATCTTAGCAAGCCACCACTTGTTGAAGGCCCCAGCCTCCTCAACCTCTATTCGGATATCGTTTTAGAATTTTTAGACAGGGACCAAAATGGTTTGCTCAACATGCACACAACAAAAACATCTCAAATATGTTATTTAATCTCTGACACTTTGTTTATCAATGCTACAAGTATACAAGAGGCATCATGATGCATTGTAGCTCCTTTTCTCATACCACATCCAATACTACCATAATATATTTATAATATTTATTTTAATCATAATCTACCAAATCAAAATCATTAATTACCAACCATACCACATGATGACCATATCAAATGAAATAAATTAATTACCATTTAAGGTATCAAACCAAATACCATGGGAAAATCCTTGGTAATTTCCCATGGTTTTCCTTTCTACTCCTCAACATTTCATAGCTAGACATATACAACCAATCGAACACAAGCATCAATTTATCATCACATCATTAAGACCATCTACAATAATAGTGCACCTCTCACTCTTATCAAGTGTGTTATAATTCACCCCAGAAGACTAACAACCAACATTATAACACTTTGTCTTCAACAAGGAACCTACGTTACTCGTTATAAGTATGTTTTGTCAACCATTGTTGCAACTTTGCTTCAAGTATAACATTTGACCATTAAGAACATGCTTATGACCCAATACAAAACATATGACTTCATGAATACGAAGGAAATGAAGCTAAACACTTATTGACATCAATGGAAACAATATACTTCCAACGTTAGGCAATAAATCACACAGTGTGAATTATGTGGAAAAAATGTTTATGCAAAGGTAAGGAATGAAAGGGCATGTAGAGGTGAGAGGAGGTAAGGCACATGGAAAGGAAAAAGTGTATCATATGGGCTTCACTGGGGGAGAAAAATGATACCATGTGCATTCATATTGGGGGATATATATTGAGGAAACATGGCATAATATATTCAACGTATAATAGGAGTAAAGGAATTTTATATTGGCATGTATAAAAAATGGAGCTTAAAGTTAATGAAAATTTTATAAAGGCATATAGAAAATGTTAATGAAAGAATGGATACCTATAATATCTAGTTAAATTAGGGGGTTTTGAAATTGGGAAGGTGTATTCTATTTGTATTGGTAGGGGGTTAAATAATGTGATTTTTAGAGGTATTTTCCAATATGTAGTCAAATTAAGGGTATTGTTTAGTATGGCATGAACGCACGTGATATTTTAGAGGTTCATTGAGTGAAGCCCCCATGGAATGTGTGGAGGCAAGGAGAGGTAAGTGATGTGCATAGGTGAGGGGAGGTAAAAAATTTCTTGGAGTTAATGAGAGGTAAGGGTTATGTAGAGGAAACAACATGCATAGGAGTATGCACCAAACTTAAACACAAAGAATGATAAAAAATAAATTAATTGTTAAAACATATATGTAAAAAGTGTAAGGAAATTGTGAAGGTGTTAGATGTGATATGAAATAGAAATAGTATGGAACTATTTCTAAGTATGGAAAACAAAAAATAATGAAAAATGGGTAAAAATTGATGGTAAACGGAAAAGGTAAAATAATAAATCATAAATGTAAAAGGTAAATAGTAAAAAAATAAAAATGGAGAAATGAAACAACGATAAATTAGGTAGAATGAAAATTACCAATATCATAGGTGAATGATCTCCATTTTATATTTCATAAAGTGCTAGATGTAGCTGAGACATCGGGCTATCGATTGAAAGGATGAACATGATAAAAGCTATCACTTGAAAGGATGAACATGATAAATTTCATTCTTTATGATATATTTTATTTTCTTCTCATTGTTCAAAAGAGAAACCATTCATGTTGCTCTTGCATGAATAATATTTATAGTTCATTAAAATTGAATTAAAGATTATTGTCTTAGAATCACACAATTTGATTTGTTAAATGGTAACACATCAACATTTACATAATTTAGCACCAAACAATAACTTAGAATTGAATTTAATAAATATTCATGTTGTAACTAGATCATGGGTATGACAAGAAAATTAACATTATAGAGCAAGTATCAAGGCACGAAATACCTAGTATTCCATATCAAGATGTTGGGAACTAGGAAGAACAAATGAAATGAGCACCTTAAATTTTTTAGACATAACAACTTTGATCAATATGCCGCGTATAATAAAGAATGTTGGGTCAATATAGAATCCTAGAAGAATTCCTTGGTCTACTCAAGGAAAAGCAATCATTCAGTAGACTAATTGAGTTGATGAATATATTAATGGAATGCAATGATGAACAACAACTAATTAAACACCTTCACTACCCTAACCATGAGAAATTTTATGATGAACACAATCCTCAAGTAAACCTATAAAGCAATGGACATATGGTAAACCAAGTGGTAGTTGACTTTTGATCTTAGGTGAATATCTTACATAGAGGAACGTGGATTATGTTGTGAAGATTGAATCTTTGGAGGAAAAAAATCTAAATAAAGTTGGCATGTCAATGCTTCTTGGAGCCAATTGGTATAAGGAATATTCAAAAACTCATAATGGGTATCCTAATTCTTGTCAACATCAAGGAAATAAAATTACTTGAGTGTATACAAAAATATTCATCTCTTGTTGGGAGAGAATGGGGACAAAAAAATAAAGATACCATCTCCCTAGAAATGTATAGCATCTAGTTGAAATGAAATAATATAAAGATCACTATTCCTTTGGACCCAAGAGAAGGAAAGCCTTGGATTGAAGCAGGGAATGAATCTCAAGTGAAAAAATTATACCAATTTTTGCATGAAAATAAGGATAAATTGGAGCCTAACATCGAAGGATAAATTTTAGTAGGGTCACTTCTATATTTTGGAAAACAAATTGACACTAAATTATGTTAGTTCTAGCTAGAAAACTATGAATCGATAGCAAAATATTTTTTCAATAGAAGCAATTCCAATTAAAAGAAGGCAATCATCGTTTCTAGTAAAATCAATCCAAATTGTATATGAGGAAAAGATTAAACAAACCTTGACTTTCGTTCCCCAAGATTTAAATTTTGAGTCGAGTAATCCTTTATGCCTGAGTGAAAGAAACTATTTGAAAACCCATGTCAATGAAGTATCTAGTTTTTTCAAGGATCAAGGTCAAATGCATAGGATTTTTAAAACATTCACTAAGTAATAATCTCGTTGGTGGGATACCTGTGCAGCCTAACTACAAACTTAGACTACCATAGACAACTACATTTTTGAATGATTTGGAAGAATGAAATGGTCCACAAGAGTCATTATTTCAATATTTAAGTCAGGGTATGACCTTTCCAACTATATTGAATGTTGTAAGATATAATGGGAAAGAATTGGGCATAAAGACGAACTTGTTTAGCCACATATGTTCTCATGTGCACAAGATGACTTTCCCACCAAATGGTATAAAATTGAAGAGGCACCAAGTGAAACCTTACAATTTTAAAATAGATGAGTAGAAAGATGAAATAAAACAAGTATCACTGAGCATTCTTGACTTCATTAGAAGGCTCAAACCATTCGAAAAAAAAAAAAATGAAAGATGAAGGTTGAATATGCTTCAAATTTGAATTACGATAGAGTATCCTATTAAAACCAAGCCAACCAGGTAAATTCCTTACTTGACATAGAAAATATGATAATGCCAAAGCAAATTTTTATGTGGAAAAAGAGCCACCATGAAACATAGAAAAATGTGAAAGCAAAGATAAATCAAAAGAAGACAAGCTAGAAAACCTTCAATTTCCACATGTATACCAGGAGATCAGAATTGACAATAGACAACTTGAGGCATCAAAAGAACTATAATGGATGGATGTAGAGCTAAAAATTAAAGAAATCGATATCTCTAGTGATGCTTGACCAAAAATGGTCTGGCTCTGGGACTATTTGTTAGACCAGAAAACACTAAATGTATCAACTTACTTAAGGAATATCATGATTTGTTTCACTAGAGAAAACAAAGATCTTAACAGACTAGTGAAGGAGATGGGGGAAATGAAAATTGACTTCATCCAAGGAACCAAGCTCATTAAAAAAATACTTGATAAGCTATCTATATAATCCCATAGTCCAAAAGAGATAGAAGGAATGATAGCAGTAGCAATTATCTATCCTATAGAAGATTTATAATGTGCAAGTTCCATGGTCATGTAGCCCAAAAATACATGATCCAAAAAATTAAGAATTTGCATTGACATCAAAGGGTTAAATAAAGTGACCATAATTAATCTATTCTTGACTTCATTCACTGATGAGATCATAAAATAGGTTGCAGACATGATTGTTACTCTTTTAAAGATGGATTCTCAAGCTATAATTAATTTCCAATAGTAATAGAGGACCAAGAAAAAATGAATTTCATGTTTGAATTTGGTTCCTTCACATATATAGATATTCGATTTGGATATTGAATAATGCACTATCATTATTTTCAAGAATCATGGTTAAGGCCTTTCAAGAATATACCTACAAAAAAATGGAAGTCTACTTTGATGATTGGATTATGTACACTTTATTAAATTACCATACAAAATGGCTCATATTAATGCTTGAATCTTGCAAACAAATACATTTGTATCTCAATATCAAAAGATGTGTATTCACCACTCCACTTGGAATAGTAATCGGTCACAATGTATGTAATGAAGGAATTGAGGTCAACATGGCATAAATAAAATTCATAATTGATTTGAAGCTTTTGATTAACTAAGAGCATATAAAAATATTTTTGGGGCACATTAGTTACTATAGAAATTTAATTTTGCATATCTTTGACATCACATTCCCGACAGATGATATTTTAAAGAAATATACTTTCTATGTTTAGAGAAAATGGTTCAATGAAGCATTTGAGTTATTAAAACGAAAATTGGTGGAAACGCCAATTTTAAGGTTCCCAAACTGGGTAAAAATATTCCATGTCCATGTTGATGCATAGAATGTAGCAGCTGGGGATGTACCATTCCAACCCAACAACAATATAATTGGTGATCCAAATAGTTATACTATCCAAAAGCTAAACAAGGTAGGGTGAAACTACTTTAAAATAGAAAAGGAAGCACTTGCTATGGTAGCTGGTCTGCAGAAATTTAGGAATTATCTACAAGCTAATATGTTCACATTTTTTACCAACCACCAAGCCTTGAAATATAAGTTGAAAAAAATATTTCATCAAGGAAGAATTTTTCAATGACTCCTACTATTCCCAGAATTCGAATTTGACATTATCATGAGACCATAGATGAAAAATGTCAGACTCGATCACTTAAGTCATGAAGTAGGGGAAGAACCAACCAAAATTAATGATAAGCTACTGGATACACACTTGTTCAAATTCAAATATACTTTGACTAAGCTACCAAATATAGTTGAATTTGTACATGAAGGAAAATAACTTGAATATCTTCTTGAAGAGAAAAATATAATATTAGCAATGAAGGATGCCCCATTTAGACTTATGATTGGTTATGTTTATAAATTGATACCTGGTGATGTTCTTCAAAGATGCACCGTTAAACATGAATGATAGAAAATTATTGATGAGGCAGATAAGGGCCCAATAGGTGGCCATTATCAACCAAAGACAACAATAAGGAGGATCCTTTAGGAAGTAATATAGTGGCCTACTCCATTGAAGGATTGTCGAGAACTAATTAACTAGTGTGATAAATATCAAAGATTTAGTCAACACCTATGAAAGCATGACATGCCCTTAAATTCGATAAATACATGTTTATCTTTTTAAATATGGGTTATCACTTTTTTCAGTCCATTCCTTATATGATAAAAATGAAAAAGTTCCAAATACATTATTATTGCAGTTGAGAATGTTATTGAATAGGATGAAGGAATGTTGGTTGACTCATGTAAAAACAAAATGTATTCATTTATGAAAATATTAACACAAGGTTTTGGTTCCCTCTAAAAATAAGTAGTGATAGGGGTACCCACTTTGTAAATGCAACAATTCAAGTTTTATCACAAAAACTCATGATCAACCATGAAAATATGACAATATATCATCCCTAAGAAAATGGAGTGGTTAATTCATTTAACAAGAAATTGCATATATGACTTACAAATATCTATGAAGTTGGTCAAAATCATTGGTATGATAAATTTCCACCCATTATATTGGCATGCATAACAACATATAAAATTTCAACTAGTCATGAACCATTTAGACTAGTTTATTAATAGGAAATTGTCATCCCTTTCCAATTCATGATGAATGTAGCTAAAGTTTCACTTGTCCTTAAGTATGAAATCAATAAATAAATGAGTGAACACATCCACCAACTACATATAATCGAAGAAAATTGAATTCATTTACTACATCAAAAAAAGGTGCAACATGTTATCACTCCCTAATTTCACAAGGTTGTGGAGATAAACTCATAGGTAACCACAAAACCACATACAAAGCTGGTACCTAGCCCTTGAAGCTTCAGAAAGGGATCTCTCTATCCGATTTAAATTTTGTCTTAAGGTATTATGCTACTTATTGAGTTCTAAGGTTGGTTTTTTCAAAGATTTGGTTGAAAACTGTAGGGAAAGTCCATTGGGCAATGGAGGCATGAGTCTTTGGGTGATCAAATGAAAAAATGATAGAGCAGTTGTAGCAAGGTAGGGTAGGCAAGATTTTGGATCTTTAGAGAATTTGTGGAGTGAATGGGATGAAAATGATTTAGGTTCAACCAAATATAGAGCATGCTAGGATGAATTCTATACTTAATGTTAGAGTGAAAACATAAATATTCTTTATAAGCCAGAGCAGACTGTAGTTAAACAAATTCAACCCTTTATATTCTTTAAAAAATAGAGACAAAAATACATATGGAGAGCTTAGAAAATAAAAATTTCACCTGAGAAGGAACATCACCAATTTCTTGACACAGGAATCCAGGAACCAACTCTTTGTATTATTGAAATTGAACACTTCAATACATGCACAACTTACATCAAAATGTTCACTTTCTTCATACAAGTTCCAACCTTTTATAAGTCCTATTTCTAAATATTTATAGAAAAATATTACATCTTAGGTCTGACTTCAAAATAAAAAAATATTTACAAAATAATATATGTTAATGAAATAGATATTTAAGATATAGAAGAAGAAAAATGGGGAAAATATGTTGAAATTTGCTACGTTGTTGAGGCTACGTAGGAATCTGGTGATGACTATTGTTATTTCACTGCAAATGTTGTTCCTTTGATGTAGAAAATGTTGTGCTTAGTTACACTTCACTCGATCAACTCTAGAAATTGGTGTTACATTTCTGCACTTGGGATAGAAAAGTTAACCATATTTTTGAACCTTTCATCCACTTCGTTGTAAGTGTCAAAAGTTGGCTTATTGACAAAAAGGTCATGGATTTCATGTTGAATATTAAAATCAAACTATATTCCCTGTATGAATCCTTCTCCGCTAATAACTCCTTTGGTCTTTAAAAAACTGGAAGATTCAACACCTATGTTGCACAATTGTTCTTGGTACTTTTCTAATGAGATCAATTTTCCATTAGAATTCCTCATAGTAGGTAAACCATTTTCATGCAGTAGTGTGAATTTTATGTTGAACCTCCTGACCTGCAACTCAAGGCCTTTTCATTTGTTCTCCAACTATATAATCAAATTCCTTTTTGTTAATAAACTCTTAACCTCCATGGATATTGTTGTCCTATCTGGAATGTCCATGTCTTCTAGTTCCTTTTTAGTCTTGGGGTTCAACAACTTGATAATATTTCGTGTCTCTTTTTCTATATGCTCCAAATATTCCTTTTTGTTCTATATTTTTGCCTTGACTCTCTACACAAGTTCCTCTTGCTCAAAACTAATTTGAATTGAAGGCCACATATCTGTTACGTTGGCATTTATGTTTTTCCAAATGATGTTCTTAGCCTCTGCCAACATCTGAAGGAAGAAGGACTGGTCCTCATATTTCTATATTTTTTGGATGAACTTGTAGTTTTTCTTCATTTATGTCAAATATGCATTGTCATTTTTAATCTTATTCTCCTCCATCTGAGTTAATATTGCTGACAATTTCCATTTCTCGGCCTGAACTAATGACAATTCATCCAGAGCTCTGGTAAAATATTTTGTAGTCTCAAAATATGTCGCCTTTGTTGAAATTTTTGCTACTGTATCTATCCCTGATGTGGATGCTCCCGCTGCTTCAATGGTGCTTCCATGTCCTACTCCATTTTTTGTATCTCTGCATTCTGCTCAACCACTATGGTGACTAATTTTTCTTTCTCCATTTATATATTAGCAACCTCTTTAGCATGAGGATGTTCTATGGATGGTAGCTTTAGTCGCTTCCTCAATGCTTGAACCTCTACCTCTTTTCTCTTTATGATCTCTTCTTCTGCTTTGATATCAACAGGGTCATGTCGTACCTTTATGATCAAATCTTTTAAAGATTTGATCATGATCTCCTTAGCAAATGATGACATCTTATCAATCTTTAACTGAGAATGTGTGTTGTTTAAAGATGACTATAATTTTGAAGTAGTCATGGCTGAACTGGTAAGTGTTGAGAAGATCAACTCCCCTATTTGCTTGTGTAAATTGATTTGATCAATTTCATGTATATTCCTGGTACTAATTGAGAAACGGGAAGATTTGTAGTCTTTAGAACTTTTGAGAGCTGCTACTAAAGGTTCCATGAAGGCCATTTAGAACTGTGCTTTATTTGAATCAAATGCAAAGAGTAATCTATGTTGTGTTTTAGTTGTATGCTTCCAAAATTTAGAGTAGGTGGAAGCCTTCATTGCTTCATTCTTCAATTTTATCTCCTTGTGTCTTGAAAATATACTCTACTAAGTTGAAATTTGGGAACTGGACAATACTAGAGACTGGACTGTTGTTTCTACAATAGGTGACTATATTGTTTCTTCTATTTGAGTAGAAGGAGTGACAGGATTCCCTGATAAAATCACTATGGTTGAATTTTGTGTGTCCCTTTCCTCTAAAGTTTCATCCTGGATAGTAATTACCTAAAGCTTAAACTAAGGATTAACCTGAGAATTTGACTTTTGAGTAGTATTTGAGTATTTTTTTTCCTTTTAAAAATAATAAATTCTGCATCTTTATTTTCATAATCAATAGCTGACATGGCTACTCTTTCACTTTTTCCCTCATTTTCCTTGGGAGGAGGTGTTGGCATGGATGATTAACTAACCAGTTGTTCTTTGGCCTCCCATAAAGTGCCCTTTATCCATTCCTCTTGGTTAGCATATTATTTGATTTCATGCCTTCATGTGTGTGCATAGGAGGTACTTTTCTGCTCCAATCTAATCTTTGAAATGATTCCTAGGGGATCATAAGACCAAGATAAACTCAACTTGAATTTAATTTGACTCAAAATAGAATCCATTTCCTTCGTTGTAGCTCTGGTGTTGATAATATAGGGCCCTATATGAGCCTTCATCTTGAACTATGTTTTCTTTTTGTAGGAGACAAAATGCAGTTCGTCCATGTTTAGCATTTGCCTAGTGTATTCTAATTTTAATATTCTAATTGGTACAAACATTGGCACACTATAAATAGGTAATTATGATCCATATACACTAATATCAATGTAGTTCTAGTATAAATACCAGTCTCCAACTTTAGCTTGTTTTGACAAGTGTAAAAATTTCTTTATCTCTGTTGAAATTCTTGGGATCGGATTACTACTAAGAAAACATAGTCAGGTATGAAGAAATTTGTCAACAAAATCAGTATAAGAATACTCCTCTAAGTTATTTCTAACAAGAGAAGCCTAGTGAATCACTGACTAAGGGTTACCTTCGTTGTTTGTCTTTTGTAGAGGAAGCCTGAACTTGCCTAATTAATAAAATAACATGAGGTAAACCAACACTTACTCATACTTAAATACACCTTCTGATTTGAAATTTATAAACAGATCATGGATTGAGTTGGCTAGAGGCTGATTGTAATTGAAAAGAATTGGTGGTTGTTTGCCAACTGAAAAAATTGATAAAAGTCATAACACTATCTCATCTACCCATTGGTCATTAGGATACCCAAGAAGTCAGGTTACCATAGAAATCACCTCTTTGGACATTTCTGGGAAGATTGACACTAGATATGGGGGATTGGTCTAGGTTAATTGAACTTTTTCTAGAAGAAAATACTCAAAACTTTGGGCTTTGTAAGGGAATGCTAGTTTTTTGTACAATTCCATTAAGACATCAGTAGAAAAAGGATGAGTGGAGGCTTGATATTTAATTTTTAGGGACTAGAAGATACTTTAAGGGGAAATGGAGAAAATGACTTCATTATTATGGGAAATGACAACCTTTTGATGTGGAAAATATCAAAGATGGCACTAGATAGAAAATTCAGGGAAAACGTGAGTTTGGGCGAAATGAATTGAGGGAGAATGATTCCCAAATGTTAAGATCATCACTTTTATCTATGAACTTTTTATTTTCCCAGTTGGGGAGCTCATACAGGTCAAATTCATATTATGTCTCAATAATCTTATATCGGGTGTCTATCAGGGGAGGTTTGTCAAAATCTGGGATTGGGGGATTTGTAGATCTCAGTGTTGTTAATCACGATCATTGACTCCAATGAAACATTTAACAAGAAATGACAAATAACCATTTGTCGTATTATTTTATATCAAATAAATAATAATCAAATCAAACATCATAACCAAGGTCTAAAACTTTAAAAATTAGACATTTTTGAAATTTAAAAGCAACATTTTTATTTGCTCGCTACAGGAGCCCAATTTTTCTTTATTTTTCTAATTTTTTATTCCTTTCTTTTGTTTTTTCACATATATATCAATTTCTTTATATCCCCTATTTTATTTTTTCTTTCTTTTCTCTCTTTTTTCTTTTTCTATTTTTCTATTTTTCTTTTTCTTTTTTATTTTCTTTTTTCCTTTGAAAATAATTTGCAGAATGAAATAATTATTTACAACATCTCATGATACAAAATTAATAGAAAATCATCAAATGATCCTATAATTATAGGACCCTAACAGTGGCTCCAATTGCGATTGCATCCTCCCTATCAGGTTGTCAAAAACACTATAGAACGGTAGCCCTTGTCCATTGGGTAATGGTTCACTGTTCTTATTTTGTAACTGAATTTACTAGCTTTTGTTATTAGAAATATTTGAAGCAACTCATCAAAATCTTAGGGCCTTCTTTGTAGGCTTCAATTCATGATTTCATCTACCCTCACTTGTCGTAGAATGCTAAAATGATATTTATAATGATGTATGAAAATTTCTCTATCCTTGAGTGAAGTAGTGCTTGAGTAGTATGCCATTGACAGGTCCTCCTAGAAGTCCTTCTCCAGTCAAATATTTCAGTAAGAATGCATTGCTACCTTGAAAAGATTCAATTTTATAGGGTCCTTTCCGTAGACTGTCAAATTTTCCATGCTTACCTTTCTCTTCATTTATGGGGTCCCATCTCAAAACCAGATCACCTAGTTGGAAATCATTTTCCTTTGTCCTCCTATCATGATTTTTCTTAATTTTTGCTTGAATTATCTGAGTTTTGTTGTAGACTTCCTCCATAGTTTGCTCCAACTGTATCATTTGATCTATTCATTTTTGTACATCTATTAGGCCTCTGTTTTGTCTTATATTTACTTGAAATCTCTCATGTTGTTGTTAGTTAAATGATTATTGTTGCAAGTATTTGTTTCTTCACTTGTTTTAACAGGATTAAAACATTATTAATAGAGGTTTGTATATTGCAGGTTTAAAATTGATTTGATCATGCTTTTACACATGGTATGGACCTGCATTTACCTGCACATACCGTGCAATGGATTCCTGCACCAGTGCAAGCATGTTTTTATGGCTTCCTACACTCTGAAGGATGCACTCTAGAGGATTCCTGGACTACACTCATATTCCTCCCCTAGAGTCAAGGAATGCGTACATATGTTAAACATTCAAATCTGGGCGCACTGATCTTATATAGTTCCTGTTCCAGTGTAACATCAATTTTCAGTTGGGTTTCATTATCTGGGTGTTCCACATCAACGAGAGAAGAACAAAGGGAAGACTAAAGGTTGTGCATACGCTTGCATCAATTCTGATATGTGGAATCATCAATTCATTCTTTAGCCTGAATAGGGTTTAAGATCCAGGAAAATGCTTTCCACCTCCGCTAGTTTGGTAGATAGAGAAATAATGGAGCAATAATTTGAGAAGTTCAAGTAGCAGTTTGAAGATTCTGGAAACGTGAGGGAGCGCCTTCGCATTATTGTTGTTGATATTGACTCTGGCACTCGTCTGATGTAGGTTGTTCTTCTCCAAGTTTGTTATTCACCTCATACTCCTAAGATTTTGAAGAAGCCAAAGAGCCACATTTGGCTTGATAGCATTAGAGGCATTTTTCAAGTTGATGAGCAGTTATGGATAGTTGGAAAGAAATATAATTTGCTTAACGTTGTTGGTTGCGGAGCTGATTCAACAGTGTGTGAGGGATTGATAATGCATAATACAACATTCATTGCTATAAAGCGCATGGAAAATGTATTGGCAAATTATGAACTTGGAAAGAGAGTGCTCTGAGAAGTTTGTATTTTGCATCGATTAAATCATCCCAATGTACTCGCTTTAATTAACACTTTTATAACATCATCTGAGACACCATCTAGAACAGATGTTTATATTGTCACAAAATATGTTGACAAAGCCTCCTTGTATAATTATCTGGATGTTCACGTCTTCCTTGGTGAGAAGATGTGGAGAGATAGGAGTGGCCATGGATCTGTCTCTTTTCATTTTGGATTATAAGCCCATGTCCCAGTTCAATGATATGAAGGAGAAACATCCAAGGTATAATCCTCTGAAGGTTATTGGCGAAACAGATGTTGGATTGGTGACGTAGTGTTGTTTGTTTGGGCATGTCAAAAAATGCTGAGATAGGGCAACACAATCACAGGAATCTTAATATTTGGACAATTTGGCATTGAAGATGAATGCGAAAGTGGGGGGAAGTAATGCGGTGCTTCTTCATAGTTTGTTTCTCTAGTTACCGAGATTTGGCAGTGACCATGTCATGTACATTGCGCAGATGTCAATCATCCTGGATCATGGGATAGTACGAGTCCTTCCATTGCTACATTGGTTGGAAGCGTCAACTGGACCTAGTGCAATCACTATAATGCAAGAATCATCTACCGGAGTCACAGAGTGGAACACATCCAACAACTCTAGGAGATGTCTAAGGAATCACTGGACGATTATTTCAAAGCAAACAAGAAGCTACCTGATAGGATACTCTTCCTCAGAGATGGACAAATTGACTCATATAGATGTCAAAATTCTTATCCAACAAATCCTTGAAGTTGTTAGATGTAATTATCGTTCTCCAGAGGAGTTGTTCCATGAATAATAAACTACAAAACGACTTTTATATCTTAAGCTACAACACTATGATAATGCTGATGGAAATTCAAGGAAGAAGTTGGTCCACCCACATCATCATTCCAGGAAAAGAGGAATGATTTACCAGAATCAATTCCTATTTTGACATTTAGTTACAAACCTAAGTTTATTCCTGGAAAATTGTTGAGTTCGATGATCTGCCCCTCCTATATTTCAATTGGCTAATGTAGAATCCTAAATTGTAATTAGATGCCTATATATAAGCTTAGAATTTCCTGGACTAGGGGAGTTATTCAATCAATTAATCTGTCGATAGCATAAGAACACACATGCATAAAAGGAATGCATAGAAGGGAGGAGAAGCCGGTCCCAATGTAGCATCATGTAGATCATATCTTATGGATTGCTTCTCTTGCTTGCTAGAGCTATGTGTTTGTCTGCATAATGTAAAAGACTGATTTTAAATATTAATTGAATCATTTCTTGCCATGTTCTGTTTATTTATTTGTTGCATCTAATGATTTTAATTCCTGTGTGAACGAGGTTACGAATAGAGTGTGGGAGTTGGTTGGGTTGGCCGCCAGACTAGCTCTACACCACGCTGCATCTCTTAAATTAGACAACATTTAAATTTCCATTTACTGTGTGAAGTTTATTTAATTAATTACAGTCTCTTTCCTTCTTCAAATTGGTGTTATTTTATTTGTGCTTGCACTCGGAATATTTCCTTATATCGAATAAAGATTGTGTCCCTTCAGATTGCTTGAATTTACAAGATTGGCTTATGCATTGATGCTCTACCTTTATGAGTTGTAATGTGCAACTTGAATCAATTGGATTGATTCAGACCCACCTAAGTTATGTACCAGAACCTGAGATTGACTTGAGCATTCATGGTTTCGAGGTAATAACACATTCATTCAAACTAAGCTTACAGGAAACCATATGTTACTCAAAAGAAAAGATCGCATATATATTTCTATCATTTTAAATCAGGATGCTTGCAAAGTTGACATTTATCAAAAGGAAACTACCTCATGTTTGAAAAACGATAATGTTTATTTTCCATTGTAATTGCCTTTAAACTTCTTGATATTTTTACAAGATTTATTTCTAGGGACAGGAAAGGTGAGAAAATCTATCAATTTCTTTCATAAGTTTATTTACACATTAAATTTACTTGTTATGTTTCCAAAGCTTTCAGGTTAATTTTGCATAGAGGTAGATGCAGTAGAATTAGTGTAGGCATGATGGTTTTGAATTTCTCTTGAATTTATTCCAGCATTTACAATCTTTTTGATATTGTGTCAGCACTGCATGGTTTCTAGTTCTAATTTCCCTTTTCTTTTCTCTTACTTAGAATTTCCTTTCGCATTGTTAAATAGTACAGGATTTCCTTTTATTTCCTCCATGATTTTGATTTCCTAGATTTATGTTTTCTCAAGTTCCCTTTTAAGTGTAGGATTTCATTTATTGTGCAAGTTGGACTAGAATTTGTTTTGCAGGTTGTCAGGGACTGTCTCTAGCATTTCCATTGCTGCACCTCAAAGCTCACAAAATTTCCGAGTTGAAAAAATAAATGTTCGTACATTTATAAGCCCTATATTTCACCCAACATTTTGGTGTTGTTGCCAGGGAGGTGCTTAGGGGATTGACCTTGGTGACCTGATACATTTGGTTTCTTCCTTCACCTAATTTCTCTTGCAATTTTATCTTCTTTGAATTTATTTATTTCCTGCACTATTTCTTTAAGGTTTCTCATTTTATTTGATGTTGTAAGAACTCCACACCCTACATATTTATACACCATTCATGTGCTAATGAATGTACCAGTTGGCTTGTTAAAAACAGGAAAATGGTATTTTGAGGAATCATCTAATGAGGAGTTTTTATGCTGCTGTAGAGACATGCAATTCATTGAATGGAGAATTAAGAAGTGAAAATTTTAATATTTTGATTGAACATAAAAATGATATTATTAAATATTTAATTTAAAAATATGATGATTTGCAGGAAGAGCAAAAGAAGGATGACAAACCACTGCTTATCTTTTGTTCCAACTGTAGAAATAAGCACTTCCTTGGAAAGTGTCCACTTAATAGCCTGAAATTTTGCAAAATTTGTGAAGAGGACCATTCTACAGAATATTTCCCAACATTACCAAGATTACTAAAGGCACTTAGGAAATCAAGTAAGGAATCAAATCGACTACTAGCTATACCTCAAAAAACCCATCACCATTTAATACTTGGAATAATTTTTATTATCCTGAGCAAGTTCCTCAACATGTTTATAATCATGCAATTTCATGGAAAACTTTTAATCCTCCTCCAATTTAATATCCTACTTCATGGCCACGGTGGCCCTCTCCTTGGCTCTCATCCTCAAGCCAGATATCTCCATGATCTCAAGAATATTTTGGGTCCTTCACTCTAGGGAAATCTCCCATGCAAATTCAATCACTAGAGCATCAACAAAAACCAAAATTTATTTCCAATGCACCATCAATTCATCCTCCTCCATAGTCCCAGCCGCATGTGCAACCTTACCCTAATCCTTTCCCTAACCCTAGTCCATACCCTCATCCATACCCTAACCATATTTCATACCTTAGAACTAACCCTAATCCTTACTATAACCATAATCCATACCCTAGTCCTAACCCAAACCCTAATTCATACCCTATACCTAACCTTAGCCTTAATCTAAAACCTAGATCTAACCTTAGTTCAAAGCCTAACCTCAATCCAAATACAAAGCTTAGTCCAAGCCTTAACCCAAATCCTAGCCCAAACCATACCTTAAACCCTAATCTAAACCATGAGTTTACACCACAATTTAAAACACTTATTCTTCTGGCTATAAAAAAAATGTCACATCTTCCATGTTGGGAAAGGGAATGTATTTGGAAACTTCCCCCATTACTACAAAACATTTACCCAAGGAATATTTAATTCAAATACCACCATAGGAGCAATGTTTCATTGAAACTTGTTCTCAAAATGTTGTTAAAACTCAAAACCATATAATATCTCTCAACCATTGTTGTCAATTTTAAAATCAAATATTTGAGCCTGAACTTGAGGGATTTATCTTTTGTCTTTCACCAGATTTTTTGTGCCTCCAGGAGAGTGGTTATCAAACTGTGGAAGATTTGCATCAGTTGAAGAATCACAAATATGTGGATTCCATTGAATCATGGTTTTGAGCAGTCATCAACCCATCTTATTTCCTCATCATTCGAAAACTCTTGGTACCATGTCAATCGAAGCAATTGGTTTCTCACGCTTTGGTATGTCTTGAAGTATATTCTTTAAAACTAAGTGTGAGTGTAATCAACATGTTTTTATGCACATAGCTTCATTGGAACTGCCCCTACAATTAAAGGTGATATTTCTTTCTTTAAAAATAAGGTAGGGTATATAAGAATAATGAATAAATATGTATAAAAACACTCTTGAATTTGTGATTCCCTAAAAGAACAACTTTTGAAATTTCTATTATTATGCACTCTCATGGTAAGACCTATCAGAATAACTTCACACTTAATGCCTCATATTTTAAAGTGACTTTGATCATGTATTAATATGTCAGTGAAGGATATTGTTATAAATTACATGTAATACTTTTCTCCTATTCTAAATAAACTATCATCTAGAAATTATTTTCAAGTCCCTCTTCAAAAGGGTTGATGAAAAGCTCCTATGGTGGACCACACCTACAAAACTCTAATAAGCTTTCATAAGGAACCCTAGAATGATCAACTCAAGGAATATTTTTAGTCATTATCCAAGATGTCTTTTTTAGTATTTAGGGTAGCACGATCAACCAATAAAGAATAGTAATTAAAAACTTTTCATGCCATCTTGCACTCTTGAGGAGTAGATTTACTTCCCCACCTATTAAGTAACCTATCTGAGGTTAATCATAATCAGAGAATTCATTTTAAACATAAACAAATTAGTTAAGGGATAGGAGGTCTCATTATCAGCCGACCTACTATGATCATGGGTCCTAAGGAGAATGACATTACCACACTGGTCACCGAGCCAGGGTAATGGCTTTTAGTTGAAGAAGTTGGAAGACAAGAGGTCTCATTGCGAGCCAGTTTGTTCATTATTTTTAGTTCTTGTGAATGGGAGTCATTAGCTGGTTACCAAGCCAAGACATTGGCCCTCAATTAACTTCTTAAAAGACAAAAAGTAAATTCTCTTAAATAACTCTGAGTCTATATCTAATAGGTGGGGCACAAGCATTTCAATTGGTTAAATGGTATCCCCATTGAGGCTATAGATGATTGTTGGAAACAGGGCCATGCCTGTGGTATTAAAATTAATTCTACACTATAATTTACTTGGTTCATTGTCAATATCTTTGAGAATGGATTTAAAATACTTTTGTTGTTATACCTGGGAGTTCTATCTTTTTGGAATTATTTTTATGGATGTGGGACCCTTAGTGTAGGTAATTCACTATGCCCAGAAAAGAGGAGCTTCAACTATACATGGATAATGGTAAAATGGTAACTGCGGGAAGGTATTACTATGTTTACTTTTAACACCATCACTTTTAAATCATGTCAGACATGTTTATAATGAGGATTCTTAAGAGAAAATTCTAACCAGAGATGCCTCTGAGATATTTTTCTGGAAATTTTAAAAGCTGGATATTTTTTTATTCAAGTAATAACACCATCCTCGCAATTTAGTTTTTCCATAGTAGCTTTTGCTTTATATTTTCTTGAAATCAGGCTAAGCAAATAAAGAATCAAACAAACACTTTGTTTTTAGAACAAGTCTTATTCAGCGCAGAAAATGTTATCACAGAGAATTGTAGGAACATCGTTTTGAATGCGTACAAATGTTTCTAATTTTGTTTTTTTACAACAGAGTGGCAGTATCATATTTCCTTGCATGAGGACATGCAAGATGGTCGGCATGGGCGGATGTTGGGCCTTTGTTTTTTCTTATTTTTACTAAAAATATCTCATGTTGTTATTGGTTGAATGATTATTGTTGCAAGTATTTGTTGCTTCACTTTTTTTAATAGGATTAAAACATTATTAATAAATTTTTGTTCATTGTAGGTTTAAAATTGATTTGATCATGTTTTTACGCATGTTGTGGACCTGCATTTACCTGCTCGTACCATGCAATGGATTCCTGCACCAGTGCAGGCATGTTCGAGTGTAGGCATATTTAGTCCAAGCATGTTTTATGGTTGCCTTCACTCTAAAGGATGCACTCTAGAGGATTCCTGGACTACACTCATATTCCTTACCTAGAGTCAAGGAATGCATAGATATGTTAAACATTCAAATCTGGGTGCACTGATCTTGTACAGTTCATGTTCTAATATTACATCAATTTTCAGTTGTTTTCATTATTTGGGTGTTCCACATCAAGAAGAGAGGAACAGAGGGAAGACTGAATGTTATGCATACTCTTGCATCAATTATGATATGTGGAATGATCCATTCGGTGTTTGGGCCAAATAGAGTTTAAGCTCCAGGAAAACGCTTTCCACCTCCACTAGTTTGGCAGATAGAGAAATAATGGAGCAACGATTTGAGAATTTCAAGCAGTAGTTGGAAGATTCTGGAAACATGAGGGCATGCCTTCACATTATTGTTTCTGATCTTGACTCTGCCACTCATGTGATGTCAATTGATCTTCTCCAAGTTTACTATTCATCTCATTCTCCTGATATTTTGAAGAAGGAAAATAACCACATCAGGCTTGATAGTGTTAGAGGCCTTTCTCAAGTTGATGGGCAGTTATGGATAGTTGGGAAGAAATATAAGTGGCTTGAATTTGTTGGTTGCAGGGATTGATAAGGGGTGCTGCACAATTCCTGCTATAAAGCACATGGAAAATGTATTGGAAAATTATCAACTTGGAAAGAGAGTGCTCGAAGAAGTTTGTATTCTGCGTTGATTAAATCATCCGAATGCACTCGCTTTGATTGACACTTTTATAACACCATCTGAGACACCATCTCGAACAAATGTTTATATTGTCATGGAATATGCTGACAAAGGCTCCTTGTATAATTATATGGATGTTCACGTCTTCCTTGGTGAGAAGGTTGGAGAGATAGGAGTGGCCATGGATCTGTCTCTTTTCATTTTGGATTATGAGCCCATTTCCAAGTCAATGATATGAAGGAGAAACATCCAGGATATAATACTTTGAAGCATATTTCTGAAACAAATGGCATATTGGTAACATAGTGTTGCTTGTTTGAGCATGTCAAAAAATGCTCAGACTAGGAAACACAATTGTAGGCATCTTAGTATTTGGCTAATTTGGCATTGAACATGAATTCCAAAGTGGGGGGGAGTAACACGGCCCTTCTTCATAGATTGTTTCACTATTTACCGAGATTTGACAACAACCATGTCATGTACATTGGCGCAAATGTCAATCATCTTGGATCGGGGGATAGTATGGTTCCTTCCATTGTTGCAGTGGTTGGAAGCATCAATTGGCCCTGATGCAATCACTATAATGCGAGAGTCAGCTACCAAGGTCACAAGGTGGAACACATCCAACAACTCTAGGAGATGTCTAAGGAATTACTGGACTATTATTTCAAAGCAAACAAGAAGCTACCTGATAGGATACTCTTCTTTAGAGATGGAAAATTTGACCCGTAGTGATGTCAAAATTCTTATGAAATGGATTCTTGAAGGTGGTTACACATAATTACCGTGCTTTAGAGAAGTTTTTCTATGAATAATAAACTGCAAAACGACTTTAAGATC
The DNA here is from genome assembly GCA_000404065.3 of Pinus taeda. NCBI lineage: Eukaryota > Viridiplantae > Streptophyta > Pinopsida > Pinales > Pinaceae > Pinus > Pinus taeda. Next base: position 25,969 of record APFE031375787.1, read on the forward strand.
TTAATTTGCTGCACTATGACAATGCTTCTAGCAATTTGAGGAAGAAGTCAGTCCACCCACATCATCATTTCAGGAAAAGAGGAACGATTTACCATAATCAATTCCTATTTCGACAATTAGTTACAAACCTAATTTTATTCCTAGAAAATTATTGAGATCGATGACCTGTTCCTCCTATATTTAAATTGGTTGATGTAAAAGCCCAAACTGTAATTAGATGCCTATATATAAGGTTAGAATTTCTCGGAGTAGGGGAGTTAGTCAGTTAATTAATCAGTCGATAGCATAATCACACATAGGCACAAAAGGAATGTGCATAAGGGAGGAGAATTTGGTCCCAATGTAGCATCATGCAGACCATATCTTATGGATCGCTTCTCCTGCTTGCTGGAGTTAAGTGTTGGTCTACATAATTTAAAACACTAATTTTAAATATTAATTGAAGCATTTCTTGCCATTTTCTGTTTATTTATTTCTTGCATCTAATGATTTTAATTCCTATGTGAACCAGGTTACGAATAGAGGGTGCGATCTGGTTGGGTTGGCCACCAGACCAGCTCTACACCGCTTAACATCTATTAAATTAGACAAAATTTAAATTATCATTTACTGTGTAAATTTTATTTAATTATTTACAATCTCTTTCCTTCTTCAAATTTGTGTTATTTGATTTGCTGCAAAAATAATTTGATTTGTTGCATTAAGAATTGTGCTTGCACCCGGAATATTTCTTTACATCGAATAAAGATTGTGTCCCTTCAAATTGTCTGAATGTACAAGATCTACTTATGAATTGACACTCTAACTCTATGAGTTGTAATGTGAAACTTGAATCCATTGAATTGATTCAGATCCATCTAATTTATATTCTAGAACCTGAGATTGACTTGATTTTTCATGATTTCAAGGTATTAATGGATTCATTCAATCTATGCTTACAAGAAACCATCTGTTACTCAGAAGCAAAGATCGCATATATAGTTTTTTCATTTGAAATCAAGATGCTTGTAGAGCTGACATTTATGAAAAGGAAACTGCCTCATGTTTGAAAAACGATAATGTTTATTTTCCATTGTAATTGCCTTTAAAATTCTAGACAGTTTTACAAGATTTATTTCTAGGGACAAGGAAGGTGAGAGAATCTATCAATTTCTTTCATAGGTTTATTTACGTAGTAAATTTACTTGTTATGTTTCTAACGCTTTTAGGTTAATTTTGCATAGAGGTATATGTAGTAGAATTAATGCAGGCATAATGGTTTTGAATTTCTCTTCAATTTATTCCATCATTTATAGCCTTTTTGATATTGTGCCAGCACTGCTTGGTTTCCAGTTCTGATTTCCCTTCTGTTTGCTCGTACTTAGAATTTCCTTTCACATTGTTAAATAGTACAGGATTTCCTTTTATTTCCTGCATGATGTTGATTTCTTGGATTGATGTTTTCTCAAGTTCCCTTTTAAGTGTAGGATTTAATTTATTGTGCAAGTTGGACTAGAATTTGTTTTGTAGGTTGCCATGGACTCTCTCTGGCATTTCCAGTGTTGTGCCTTGAATTTCACGAAATTTTCAGATTGACAAATTAAATGTTGGTACATTTATAAGCCCTATACTGCACCCAACAACATCATTTGGCTCCACTTGTGTTTCCTACAATAACTTTAGGATTCGAATTTTGAAGGGGGTCGGAAAATTTGTATCCACTTCATATACTAACTGGAAAGGACTCATTCCAATAGATTGGTTAGTGCTAATTATGTCAGCTCATAGAGCATTAATCAACTTCTTGTTCTAGTATTTCTTGTTTTCCTACAACAATTTCTTTATAATGTTGATTAAACTCTTATTAGAAGGTTCAACTAACGCATTCCCCTGAGGATAATAGGAAGTAGAATGTCCTAAGTTTATGTGATACTTGTGAAAGAAATCAATCACTTTCTTTGATTTGAAAGTAGCAGCATTGTTAGTAATGATTTTATGTGGACATACAAAGCTCGAAAGAATATTACCTTCGAAGAACTAAATTATGAAAAATATGTAGATAGTCTAGTTGGAATGGCTTCAATCCATTTGGTGAAGTAGTCAGTAGTTGTGAGGATCCATTTTTGTTGATATGAATAACTTGTATGGATTTCTCCAATAAAATATAAACCCCATTGTTATGCAGTAATTTGTCACCATTGGTCACCGTCCTTGTTACCCCCCGCTGTCACACATTGGAGGACACATTTACGGACTTGTGACCAGTGACACAACTTAAAAACACTTGCATTGAGGTCTCCTAAGTATGAACTTCAATATCCCTGAAGACACCCTTTAAAGATTAACCTTGGAAAATACCCTTTTTTCATTAGCGCGGGTCCACAGTGTCTAACCCGCGCCAATGACTCAGTTCCTACAAAGAGAGCGTGCCCATAGACGCTCTGACCCAGAACAAAGCCCGCGCCACACAAAATTAGTCATGATTTTTTGCCAACGCGCACTGGAGTGATTTTTCCTCCATTACTCATGCAGTTCCCTGAGGAAAAATCCCATGGATACAGCCGAGTGTCGCTTTTTCATCCATGACAACTCAGTCCAAAGGCTATTCTGAGACAATGCCAAATCTTCGAGAGGTGTCCAGATATGATGAATACCTTCTCCCCTTCTAGCTATAAATCACTATCATCCTGCATTTAACCAGGAGTTTTTTGGAGAGAGTGCTAATGATAGTGTCAGAGTGTTCAAGCTGAATTGATAGTGAGAGCTGAAAGAAAGGTTATGCTGCCGGATTGTTGAGAGAGGAAGTGACTTTGCAAGACATGTTGGACTGTTGACCCAGTTGGAGGAGATTTGCAGTGTCAAGCCTTAATTGGTTGTAATTCTTCTCTTTTTTCTATCGAATGATAAGCGACTGTTATTATGGTTCCATTCACATGTTCTTCTGGTAATATTTGAATTATATCTTGCTTGACTGATATATAATTGTATGATATTGGATTTTACGCTTGCTTTGGGTTGTTCTTCATTTGTGCAGGTGTCCATGCGTGGAGCACAAGGATAGTGACCGGCCAAAGCTAAAGGACAGGAGCGACACTTCTCCCACAGCAAATAGCGTTGGATCCCAGGTTGGTCTTTCTGATCGACTTTTAAATTGTGCAATTAGGAATTTTCAACATATTTTTAATTTCTCTCAAAATCACGGTTAATTTTGGGATGAGTCTTCTCAGGAAGTTGATACTTCCAATGAAAAACTAGATTTCTTTTTTGTTCTTGGGAGGATAAATCTTCATTATGGCTTCAACTCTGTTGGCGTCTATTCTGATACCATCTTTTGAAATAATATAACCAAGTAGCTTTCCTTCCTCTAAACCAAAAATATATTTTTTGGGGTTCTAGGAAATACCTTATTTCCTGCATTTTCCAAAAACCTTCCTTAAGTGGAGCGGATGATCTTCATCTACTTTTGGAAAATACAGTAATGTCATCCAAATAAATCACAATAAATTTATCCTTCTCATCTGCAAAATCAATATTCATTTCTCTCTGGAAAGTGACCCCTGCATTCATAAGCCCAAAGGGCATATTGACATACATAAAGGTTCCCCAAGGTGTTGTCATAGCTATTTTATGTTGATCATCAAGATGTACAAGAATTTGGTTATATCATGAGAAACCATCCAACAAAGAAATCCTGCTGGAACCAACTAATTTATGTAAAATGTGATCCATTTTAGGTAGATGGTTGTTATCCTTGGAGAAACTTTGTTCATATTCCTGAAAATCCACACAGAGCCTTATTTCTCCTATCTTTTTCCTAGTTGACACTAGATTTAATACCCATCTTGGCATCAAAAAAGTTTTTAACATCCTTTTCTATCAAGGGTAGAAGAACTAGATCTACCCTCCTTAATTTCTGCTTGAAAGGTTTTGGGTCTTCTCTAATGGGAATGGTATGTTGTATGATACTAGCACCATATGCTTTTAGATCTTCATAACTCCAAGAAAACACATCAGAAAATTCCTTTAAAAGATCAATGCACTTTTCCTTCCCTTTGGGAGGTAAGGACTTTGACAACTTTACAATCTTAGGATTTTCCTCAACACCTATATTAAGCCTTCAACCTTAGCTCCTACATGTTCTATGTTAGCCTTTTTAACATCATTAAAATCAAACAACTCTTCTAATGGCACCAAACCTCTTGGTAACACATTATCTTCCAATTGTAGAACCTCAAGTTCTTTTGTAATGTTATCAGTCTCATTTAACATTATTTCAATTATATCATCATCTACATAGTTATCTGCATCAATATGTACATTCTCAAACTCTTCTTTTAACTGCAAAAAAAAATCTATCTACTTATCACTACCCTAAACCTGCCAATGTCTAATGTTATCTGGAACAACTGGCCTATGCTTCACTTCCACCTCAAATTTTCTATTAGGATGAATAGGCATCTTACAAGGGTTGGCTAAGGTAGCCAATGCATCAACTAAAATATTTTGAGCCCTAGGAATCAAAGATAACTGATATTCTGGGAAACACTATAGAAAATCTAAGACAACATTCCTATAGGACTTTATTCAAAAGCGTTTAGCCTAGTACTCACCTTTGATTTCACTAATGATGAGTTTAGAATCACCATGTACAAAAATTCTTGTGGCTCCCAACCTTTTCAAAATTTTTAGTCCTAAAATTAGTGTTTCATACTGAACTATATTATTTGTGCATTGGAAATTGAGCTTGTAAGAATATCCCTTTCCTATACTTGTTTGTGAATTTAAGACCTACATGGCTGCCCCTACTCCTTCCTTACTCACTGCCCCATCAAAATCCATATTCCAAATGGCTTCACCCTCTTCATCATCCTTCCCAACATCTAATTTCATCTCCTCTATTTTGTTCAATTCAATTTTTAAGTCTGACACTTCCTCTTCTCCACATATGTCATTATATAGGATGGAGTCCATATCTGAATGCACATAATATAGGGGATAATTATTTGGTTTGTATTTGTTTCTTACGATATGCTTCATTAATGCTTTTATATACAACCTTCTCTGTTTTCCAAAAACAAGCATTGTATCATATATCATGTCCATCTGCAAGGTACCCTGTAACTTTGCTCCCAATGATCTTGATAGCAGTCGTCCATATTTGGGAGGTATGCCTACCACTACAATGGCCATTACTAAACTCTTTGTTGGGATTTGATCAAGAGTCACACATAAATCCTTGGTGAGACCTAAGCATCTTACTTTGCTAGAATCAAAAGAATATAAATCTTTGTAGGGTCTTTTTATATCTAATCCTAGATTTTCCATAATGACTCTAAGCATAATATTGTGTGAGGCACCAGAATCAAGCATGGCATTGTATAGAATGTAGTCATGGATGATCAAACTGACATAGAAGGGTGTTACACTACCATCCTGAGACTTTCCTTGAACTTCAGGTCATTCATTGTTCATCAGTTAAGTTGACTGTGTTTGTTCCCTCCGCTATCTTTAGTGCCTTCATGACTTGAGATCTATATCTATTCTTGTTAATTAATTATGTCAAAGGAATAAAAATTTCGACCTTGGCTAATTCATTTTCAATACTAAACGATGTTTGAGGTTTTTGAACTTCCTTGATACTCACATCATGTTTTTTATAGGTATCCCTTTGAGAATCATCCTTTACATGACTGGTGGAAGGGGCATCACTCAGAATCTTCTTGGGATGATTTGAAACAGTTTTCTTACTTCCCAAATTGTACTATTTGTGTACCTCCATAATAGCATTTTGGTATCCATTTTTATAATCATCTAACTGTGCAGGGATGACTTATGCCTATGATATCAAGAATATACCTTGTTCTTCCTTAGCTAAGAAGATATTGTCAATTCCTCCCCCAAATAGATTTATCTAATTTTCTTCAAGGTCCTCAGCTATCTCAGCTTCTTCATTTGCATAATTCTCTTAGAATGGAGGTCTAATTTGTTGTTGATCAGCTGAGCCTATTTTCTCTCTTTGTTTAATTTGGGGTGGATTCTTCCTAAAATTAGGATTTATAATTTAAGGAGCCCCTTCAGTTTCTCTTGGTGCATCCCTTCCAGTTCAACTTATCCTTTCCATCAATCTTTCCATAGTTTTAACTAAGGTGTCTAACTTTGCATCTGATGAAGAAGAAGAAGGTTCTTCTTTGATTGTGACTCTTCTCTCCAGCTTTAACCTTTCTCTATTTGCCAATAAATTGGCTTCCACACTAACAAAATTCCTTTGCATTTCCTCTAAGGTAGGAATAATTCTCTCGCTTAGTTGATAAGACACATCTGCACCAAAACCATCCAGAAATTTGATCAGAGCTAGTCCTAGTGGAGGTTGTATTGCTGTTAGAATAGAATTGTAAATGTTATTGAACCTAGTGCAGTAATCTTGAACTATTTCATAAGGAGATCTCTTTATGCTCTCATATTCAGCCAAAATTTGGAGTGGATTCTTCTTTACTTCCCACCTTGTGATAAAACTTTCGATGAAATTGTGGTAGATATACAATACTAGCTGCTGGAAATTTGCTAAACTATTTCTTAACTTCTCTTGTCAAACACTATACAAAGAGTCGCATTTTCACATCATCTTCATCAACTTCTTGAAAATCTAAATAATCGTTCACTTTGTATATGTGTTGTTGTATTGTGATTGGACCTGTGCCATAAAATTGAGGTATTCAACTCTAATAACCCTATGGCAAGGCATTAATTTGTCTAGGTAAGAGATGGGGGGCATAACGAGTCGCCATGACCAGTAAATCGGAATGGGAAGAAGATGAAACTATAATTGATGTGGATATTGAGGGTTGCAAAGGGGGTGTGATTATACTTTGTTGAGTTGGCATAATAATAGTAGGGATGGTAGATGAAATGGGGGAAGTGGTAATGGGAAATATTACTGGAGGGTAAGTAGTAATAGGAGAAACCACTGGAGGAGTTGGTGATGAAGAAAAGGAAGAAGAGGCAATTGATTGATCAGTAAATGTTTTTCTAAACAACCCGATTTAATTTAGTCACAAAAACTTCAAGCTTATTAAATTCCTTTATAATATCTTCATCAGAATCTAGATTAACAGGTTTATGTGTTGATATATAAGGTGTCAAAACATTTTCATAAAAAATTATTTCAAGGACAAAACTTTCTGACTTGCTTCAAAAAAGACTGTGCTCAAAAGCTAAGTCAAATTCAATATCCTCTATAGTTATGAAACTTTCAGGGAGAGAATTAACTCTGAGCAATGGATTATTTCTTTCTTGGCTCTCAGTGAAACTCTTCTTCCTAATAAGTTTCTCATGATTATTTACAATTTTAGGTGGGTTAGGACCTATACGGGATCTAGTGTAGATCTTTCTCAGAGCCAAATATTCAATAGATTATTTACATATGGATGTATGTACACAATTTGGGTGGAAAAACAACTTTAATAACATTTATTTCACAGTCAAACACTGGAAATAGCTTTAAGCATTCAAAGGAATTTTTAACAGGGAAATAAAGAATTTTGTATCAGGGGTTCCCTAGTGGAGTCACGAGAATGTTATCACTCTGTAATTTCCCAAGGTTGTGGAGAGAAATCTAGAGGTAACAACAAAACAACTTGCAAAGTTGGGACCTAGCCCTTCCAGCTTCAGAGAGGGATCTCTCTATCTAATTTAGATTTTTTCTTAAGATATTAGACAAGCTATTGAGTTTTGAGGTTGGTTTTTTCAAAGATTTGGTTGAAAAATGTAGGGAAAGTCCATTGGGCAATGGATTCATGAGTCTGTGGGTCATCAAATGAAAAAATGACAGAGAAACTATATCAGGGTAGGGTAGGAAAGCTTTTGGATCTTTAGAGCATTTGTGAGTGAATGGGATGAAAATGATTTAGGTTTAATTAAAGATAGAGCATTTTGGGATGAATTCTCTAATTAATGTCAAAGTGAAAACATGTTTATTGTTTATAAGCCAGAGTAAAGTGTACTTAAACAAATCCAACCCTTTATATTTTTTAAAGAATAAAGACAAAAAAACATATGGAAAACTGAGAAAATAACAATTTCATGTGAGAAGGAACATTACCAATTGCTTGACATAGAAATCCTGGAACGAACTCTCTGTATGATTGAAATTGATCACTTCAGTACATGCACATCTTACATAAAAATGTTTGCTTTCTTCATACAAGTTGCAACCTTTTCTAAGTCTTATTTCTGAATATTTATTGAACACTATTAAATCTTAGATTGAACTTCAAAAGAAAAAATATTTAAAAAATAATATATGTTAAAGGCACATATATTTAAGATATAGAAGAATAAAAATGGGGAAAATATGTTGAAATTTGCAGCACTGTTGAGGCTACGTAGGAATCTGGTGATGACTATAGCTATTTCGCTGCAAATGTTCTTCCTCTGCTGCTAAAAATTTTGTGCTTCAGTTACACTTCACTCAATCAACTCTAGCAATTGGTCCCATCTTTCTTCACTTGGGATAGAAAAGTTAACCATATTTCTAAACCTTTCATCCACTTTGGTGTAAGTTTCAAAAGTTGTCTTATTGACAAAAAGGCGATGAATTCCATGTTGAATATTTAAAACAAAATTTATTCCCTGTATGAATGCTTCTCCACTAATAAGTCCTCTGGCCTTTACAAACTTAGAATCATCATCACCTATGTTGCACAGATGTTCCTAGTAGTTTTCTAATGGGATAAATTTTCCATTAGAATTCCTCAAAGTCGGTAAACCTTTTTCCTGTAGTAGTGTGAATTTGTTGTTGAACCTCCTGAACTGCAACTCAAGGTCTTTACATTTGTTCTCCAATTGTATCATCAAATTGTTTCTTATTAAGACCCTCTTAACCTCCATGATTGTTGTTATCCTATCTAGAATTCTCATGTCTTCTAGTTCGTCCTTGGTCTTGGAATTCAATAGGTTGATAAAATTTTATGCCTCTTCTGGTCTATGTTCCAAATCTGCCTTTGTGTTCTGTATTTTTTTCTTGACTATGTGCATAGGTTTCTCTTGCTCAAAAGTAATTTGAATTGAAGGCCACATATCTTTTATGTTGGAATTTATATTCTCCCAAATGTTGTTCTTAGCCTCTACCAACATTTGAATGACAAAGAAATGATCCTCATATTTTTGTATTTGTTGGATGAGCTTGTAGTTTTTCTGCATTTCTATCAAATATGCATTTTCATTTTTAATATTATTCTCCTCCGTCAGATTTATTGTTGCTGACAATTTCTCTTTCTTGTCCTAAACTAGTGATAATTCATCCAGAGCTCTGGTAATAATTTATGTACACTCTGCAGATGTTGCCTTTGTTGAAGTTTTTGTTTTTGTACCTATGCATGATGTAGATGCTCATGCTGCTTCCCAGTGTTCTTTTTCTTTCAACAGTGCTTCCATGCCCTGTTCAATTTTTTATATCTATGAATTTTCCTCAACCGTTATGGTAAGTAATTTTTGTTTCTCCATTTCTATATTAGAAACCTCTTTAGCGTGAGGATGTTTTGTGGAGGGTAGCTTTAGTTTCTTCCTCAATGCTTGAATGTATGCCTCTTTTCTCTTTATGAGATCTTTTGTTTTTTTGATATCAGCAGGGTCCTGTCCTACCTTTATGATCAAATATTCTAGATATTTGATCCTATTTCCCTTAGAAAATGATGACATATTCTCAATCTTTAACTGAGGAAGTATGTTCTTTAAATATCACTCTAATTTTGAAGCAATGATGGATGAACCAGTAAGTGTTGAGAAGATTAGCTCTCCTATTTGTTTTCATAAATTGATTTGATCTATTTCAGGTATCTTCTTGGTATCAATTGAGAAAATGGAAGCTTTGTAGTCTTCAACAATCCTGGGAGTTGGTACTAACGGTTCCATGAAGGCCATTTCAAATTGTCCTTTCTCTGAATCGAATGCATAGAGTAATATGTGTTGTGTTTTAGTTTTCTGCTTCCAAAATTCAGAGTAGGTGGAAGCCTTCAAACATTCATGTTTCAATTTTATCTCCCTATATCTTGAAAATATACTCTGCTGAGTTGAAATTTGGGAACTCAATGAAACTGTAGATAGACTATTGTTTCCACTGTAGGTGACTATATTGTTACTTCTATTTGAGTAGGAGGAGTCCTTGACAAAATCATTGTGGTTGGTTGTTGTGTGTCCCTTTCCTGTGGAGTTTCATCTTGGATAGTAGTTACCTGAGGCTTAAACTATGGATTAACTTGAGAATATGACTTTTGAGTAGTATTTGGGTCCTTCTTTTTCCTTTTAAAGATAGTAAATTTTGCATCTTGATTTTCAGAATCAGCAGGGGACATGTCTTCTCTCTCCCTTTTTCCCTACTTTTCCTTCGAAAGAGGTGTCTACATGGGTGATTGACTAACCAATTGTTCTTTGACTTCCTTTAAAGGTCCCTTTATCCATTCCTCATTGTTATCATATTGTTCGATTTCAGGCCTTGGTGCATGTGCATAGGAGGTAGTTTTATGCTCTAATCTGAGCTTTGAAATGATGCCTAAGGGATCATAAGAGCAAGAGAAAATCAACTTAAATTTAATTTGACTCAACATAACATCCACTTCTTTCATTGTAGCTCTGGTGTTGATAATATAGGGATCTAATATATGAGGCTTTAGCTTGAAGTGTGCTTTCTTTTTGTAGGAGAAAAAATGCAGTTCGTCCATGTTTAGCATTTTCCTAGTGTATTCTAATGCAAATATTCTAACTTGTATAAACACTAGCAACCTGTAAGGAGGAAATTCTGATCCATATACTCTAATATTAGTGTAGTTCTGGTAGAAATACCAGTCTCCAACTTTAGCTTGTTCTGACAAGTCTAAAAATAGCTTTAACTCTGGTGAAATCCTTGGGATTAGATCACTGTTAAGAAAACATAGTGAGGTATATAGAAATGTTTCAAAAAAATCAATATAAGAATACTCCTGTGAGTTATTTCTAGATAGAGAAGTCCAGCGAATCAATGACCAAGGGCTTCCTACGTTATCTGTCTTCTGTAGAGAAAACTTGAACCCGTCTAACAGATAAAATAACATAAGGTAAACCAACACTGGCTGATACTTAAAGACACATTCTGCTTTGAAATTTACAAATTGATCATGGATTGATTTGGCCATAAACTGACTGTAATTGAAAAGAATCTATGGTTGTTGGGAAAATAAAAAAATTGATAAAAATACTAATAGTATCTCATCTACGCACTGGTCATTAGGATACTCAAGCAATCAGGTTACCAAAGAAATCACCTGTTTGGACATTTCTGGGAAGATTGAGACTGGGTATGGGGGATTGGTCTAGGGTAATTCAACCTTTTCTAGAAGGAAACACTCAAAAATTTTGGCTCTCTGAGGGAATGTAAGTTTTTTTATCCAATTCCATTAATACATCAGCGTAAAAAGGATGATGGGAGCAGTGTAATTTAATTTGTAGGGTCTAGAAAATACTTTCAGGGGAAATGGAGAAAATGGATTCATTATTATGGGAAATGACAACCTTTTGACTTAGAAAATATTGGAGATGGCACTAGATAAAAAATTCACGGAAAAAGTAAGTTTGGGGGAAACTGAATTGAGGGAGAAGGGATTCCTAAATGTTAAGATCATCAATTTTATCCATGAACATTTCCTTTGCAAAGTTGTGGAGCTCGTATAGGTTAAATTAAGATTGGATCTTGGCAATCTTATATTGGGTGTCATTCAGGAGAGATTTGTCAAAATCTAGGACTGGAGGAATGAGGAGATTTGAGTTTGAAAGTTTTCCATTCCCTTTACGATTTGACTTCATGGAAACGAAAATGGCTAGCGAAATAACAATACTAGAGAAAAGCTTGATAGAAAAATACTAAAGAACAGGGTTACCCATGGAAATTTGTCGACTGGGCAGAGGGAAAAGCATTGTAGAAGGTTGGTAGTTGGTTGCATTTCATTCTTTTGATATGCACAATGAATGTCCTGCTAAAAAGAACAATGATGGCCTTCCTGGTTTTTTTTAGAACAATCCAATTGGTTATGTAATCGGAAAATTAACGTCCATGGAGCAGGAGGGATTTATTAGAAAAACAGATATATGGAGAGAGTTAATGATATAATGTTCATGATAGATTTAGCAACAATTTTTCGAATGTTAAACGAATATATGACGTGGAGGGGAGTGACGTGTATGGACAGATGGTGGAACTGGAGTGGCAAGGGGTAATGGGTATGTGGCAGGAGATAAGTGGTGGAGAAGACGATAAGTTGTAGGAGATGAATGGCGGAGTGGAATGGGCCGATTGGCATGAGACAGAGGCGGTCTTTTTGCGGGGGTGGTGTAGGTAGGAAGTGGTATCGCGAGGGGACCCCTCGAAATGCTTGAGGTGCTTCCACGTTGGCCCAAGGGATTTCGACAAAAACCGATTTTCGCCCCCTCCCCCCATGCTAACTGTAAAGAGCATGGGGGGGCAAAAAAAACCCTCCACTTTAGATCTAGGGGGTGTTGATAGTAGTCCTTGACTCTTTTTCAACATTTAACAAGAAACAATAAATACCAGAGAAAATTTTAAAGATGAATTTTCTTATTAAAGTTTAGCAACCTTGTCAAATCTGACAAGTCCATAATATGAAATCTCTAAAATGATTGGTGTATATTTGTAAAAATATTCAAACTTCTAATAATTTTAATATAGTATATATAAAATTTTTGTGATTTTTAAAAATAAAATAATTTTATACTATAAAATTTGAGTGAATCATTTTTAGAAAAAAAGGAAATTAGCAAATACTTTTTTTGGAAAAAGCATGGAAAACTAGTCCAAATGCGAATAATATTAACCCCTAAAATTTTCCCAGATAAATAACCATCGATCATATTATTTTATATCGAATACATAATAATCAAATCAAACATCATAACCAAGGTCTAAAACTTTATAAATTAGACATTTTTTAAATTTAAAAGCGGGAATTTTATTTTCTCGCTACAAGGGCCCATTTTTTCTTTATTTTTCTATTTTTCTATTCCTTTATTTTGTTTTTTTCACATATATATCATTTTTTTATGTCCCCTATTTTTGTTTCTTTCTTTTTCTCTCTATTTTTTTTTTTTTATTTACCTTTGAAAATAATTTGCATAATGAAATAATTATTTACAACATCTCATGATAGAAAATCAACAGATAATGATCAATTGATCCTATAACATATAGGACCTTAACACAAAAAAAATCAACAAAAAATGTGGTAGGATAGTGATATTAGATTCAAAACATTAAATCTAGGAGATGATTTCACTCCTATATGATAGTGAGTCAAAGAGAAGCCTAAAAAATTCAAATCAACATGGTTAGCATCCTTTTTCATAGAATACATTTTACCTTATATGGTAGTGCAACTCAAAATATTAAGGGTTGTAAATGGTTCCCATCTTAAAAAATATAACTTGTTTGGCATGATTACTAGTCAAAACATTTCGGGATGCTAGTAACCATGGGTGAGTCTAAAAGCCACTTTGTGGTAATCTCACCTCTAGACTGATGTATATTGGTTTATTTTTATTTAATTATGAAGGCTAATAAGTAGAGTTTGAAAAAAAAATAAAACTATTGATTACATAAGTAAGTATAGTAACCAATGGCCACAACAATAAATAAACTTCAAATCTTTATTACACAAGTAAATCAAGTCAAAGAGAAAGATCATTTATTGAATGAAATAATACATTAGGTATTTTAGAAGGGAAATACTTTAGACCTGACTAGCAGAAGGGAGCCGACAAAAAATGAGTCAACTAAAACTACAAAACTGATAGACCTATTGGATTTGAACACAAATACATTAAAAAATAAAAATAGTCATAAAATTGCTAATTGATGTGGGAAAATTTGTTAGACCAAAGATAACACTGAGAGTTGGGGGTGAAATAGTGTAATGGAAATTTTACCATTTCAAAATTTCATAAATAATTAATTATGCAGCAGTTCTTTAGAAAATAAAATGCATCATGGAAAATTTTAGAGGCTAATGTTCACTGAGTGGGCTACTTTTCCATGATTTTTCTACAAAAACGGTTCACCAATTTCCAATTTTATAAAAGACAATTCTCCCAAATTTTAGAATATAAAATTATTTTACCTTAAAAATTCCCAACATTATATAGAGGCTATATATAAAATCATTATAAATTTGAATAATTTTACAAATATATCAATAAATATTTTATAGTTTGCATATTAGGGATTAGTGAGATTCGCCAATGTTTTTAAACTTCAAGAAAATTTTCCATCCTTAAAATTTTCCTTGCAATGCATCATAATAAATGATATAGTGCATCAAGAAACCATCATCACATTAACACATGAGAATAGTAAATTTTACATGAAAACCCTTGTGGGAGAAAACCATAAATTATTTTATCACATTCTTAAATTTGTTTACATGTATTTGCAAGCACTAACATGCTAGAGGAACTGACCCACAAAATAAGCTACAACTTGATTGAGGCACCAACCTCAAAACTATGCAAACACCTACTTGCAATAGGATACAACATGATTGAAGCACCAACCTTGAGAATATGTAAGATTCAATTTGTTGTAGGCATCAACCTAACTGAGGAACCAACCTTAGTGGAGGAACCCACCTCCTTCTCCAATTTGGTGTGGACCTCTTATCACAATCTTTCAGACTAGATCCACAAGCTCAAATCATAGCCAAATCAACTTTCCTTTTGTTCATATGTCAAGAACCTATTCACATGCTCATATTTCCAATAATAACGAATTATTTGGTCTCAACATATATTTCCGACTTCCCTTTATCAAATTAAAAATCAATCCAACCGATAATCCCTTTCGAAAATTAATTTTCACTCAATTCCACCCCCCAAAACATTAGAAAACATTAACTTTTCTACAAAATTATTCCTTCCAGGGAATGTTCTACAAAATGGAAAAGGCTTGGAAAACATTCCACAAAAGGGATACGATTGGTTAGGTTAATCATTTGACAGGATGGGTCTCTTTTGGAAAAAAAAAACTAATAAAATGATCAACCACCCATTGGGTTCAAATACTTGAACTCACAAAAGACCAACCATATTTTAACCAATTGTACTACAACATACCTCAGGTAGGATGGAGTCATCAACAATATTTGAATTGATCTAGAGGTCCTTGTTGCACAAGAGCCCAATAATTAATCCTAGTTTCCAAAGCCAACCTAATCAAAATTGTCTCCATGTAACAAAATTTTGAGCTAATAAATAAACTATGACCATAACACTATCCAAGTCACTGAGTTGAGACAAACCTATTCCCACATTATAGGCACCGAGCCAATCAATCAACATTGTGCCCTCGACACACTCCAAGTCATCAACTCGAGCAAAAACTAATTCAATGTTACAAGTGTTGAGCCAATGAATCAATATTGTGTCATCGACACACTCCAAGTCATCGAGCCCAGCTAGCACTATTTTGAAATCATAAGACTATTGGATTGAGGCAGCTTGGACCAAGGTTCGGAGTTAATTACTCTAGCCAACAAAACCCTAAACTATCAACCCTTTCGGAAACAACCTACTTAACGCATGTTGTAGTCTCACCCAAGGCAGTATTAGGGATGCTAGGACCAGGGTTCTACATCTAAAAGGCTATGTGATGTGGGGTTAGGGTGTTTCTTCAATTGTAGGTTGAATCTGACCTTTGCAAACCCTTATTCATGAAATCCCCAAACTTAAAGTGATTTTCAATTAAATATAGTTATGAACTTCGCATAAATGTCTAGTCATGCATAAATAACGTATAACAGTAGATCTAGGCATTCATGAAGTACTTAAGACAAAATAAAAATAAATTTCATTCAATTGCATCTAAATATTGAAAACGCAAAAGTATATAAATTAAACACAGAGTTGCTTCAAATATTCTTTATTACTTCAAATATTCCATATACAAACTTTACAGTCCCTGTGCACACAGCTATAGGGGTCCGTCCACTCAGCTACAAACTTAACAAGGTCTCTTCGCGTTCAGCTGCATGAGCCTTCCCCTTCACCAAAAATATAGAAAGATCGTATAGATTTAAAACATATCAAAATCCCATTATATTGACTGATTCCCGCTTAGACTCGCTAAGACACCCTTTTATATAAATTTTCACATTACAATACCATGGTCTGTAAACCATGGGTAGATCTCAAAACAATACAAAAAATAAGGGGATTTGACTTTCCTAAAGCCCCGTGACTCCTAATGACCTGCGCTACTCACACTCCACTCCTCAAAATGTGGAGACTTTACAATATCATATCAAAACCTAACCCACAAGACCCCATCCCAATAGGCCTCCAACATAAAGATGTGACTCGTCCCTGTGTCACTCTGATGGTATATCCTCGATGAGTGGAATTCAAGGCTTGAAGTTTTGTTATACTCTATGCAACATCCTGCAGGATCTCTTCAACCAAATTTTCTGTAGTTGGCCCCGTGACCATTAAACTCATCATCCTCTGCATCTATGGAAGGGATTTTAATTTTCTCTCGACATTCTGTGACAATTGGCTTACTTCTTTGGCCCATGGTTGAATCCTTGTTGAAATGATAGAGGCCACCTGACATGGCTCATTAGTCTAGGTCTATATGAATTTCCCTTCATGAAGTTTGGTGAACTTCTGCATAGGTGCTAAGGTCCGCGTTGTCACCATAATTTCATCAAATTGCATTTGCTTTTCACAGATGTCAGCTTGAAGTTTCTACAAATGAAATTCTTCCTGCAGCAAGGCCCACATTTCCATTATACTTGTAAAAACTTGGTTGCAGTCATTAACTACAGAGGCAAGAATTTTCATACCCACTTTAATAGAAACCTTGCGTTGCTCTCCGAATTCTGGAGGGGTGGTAGGTTGTAACTTCATCTGAAGCTTGTAGATCTACAAATGCAACTCAAATCACACCTTCCTTACCTCAGTCTTAGATTCCTTGACTGCAACTGCCAACTTCTGTAATTTCGCGGTTGAAGATGCCTCTCCTAGAATCTGGAGCTTTGGATGCTCACTGCACACCTGAGCTATTGCTGCCTCCAACTACTTAGTACGCGCAACAACTCTTCTTGTTCCTTGAGCACTTACGGCTTTTCCTCAAAAAAAAATTGGTTGTTAGTCTTGACTTCACTAATAACCAGTAATTCCCGCTATTTTCGAACCCTCAACTCATCTAAGACTCCTTGATGCACCTCATGCAATGTCTAAATTGGGAGCGCCGCAAGGTTAAGGCTCAAGTTATTCATATGTAGGAGGTGCGCCTTCTCTTCTAAAGTGTCAACATGTAATTATCCCTCTAGAAACTACATTGCACAAAGGTTTGTGGCAAGTTATTCTTGTAAGGTTTTCATGCTCACTTGCTTCAGGCTCGCTTGACCCATGCCCGCTTGACCCACACTCTCTTGTAGAACATTGGTATGTACCTACAATTCTTGAAGGCCCTGTTGGACCTTGGTAAAGATGGATTGGTATTTCTCTTCTATGTGCCCCTAGATGTCTTCTGTTGCAGATCTAATAGTATTCCCAATTTCATCAAGATCCCCCTCCATAAGTGCCAATGGCTCTACGTTGGTTGACTTGTCCAATTTTTGTTTCTTTTGTGCACCGCTAGCACTCCGCTTCTATCACTTCTTGATAATGAATGAAGACTCAAATTCCTCCATGCCTACAAAGGGTCTTCGCAACCCTCATCCTCCTCAAAAACAATTCTTCCAACTATGCACTCTATCTCTAGCACAATGGTTTTCTCCAGGTCAATCGTGACCTTCTTGGTCTCCTTCTGGGAATCCTTCTTGGGATCTTTCTTGAGATCCTTCTTCTTAGCCTATGCTTCTATAGCCATCTTGCTTTTACTTGCTATTGTTGATGGCTCGGCCAGGGTGAGCCAATCGGCCAACAATTTAGCCTCAATAGGTACATCTTCAGGTAACAGCAGAGTGAAAACCTTATATTTGATGAAATTCGTATCCTTCGTGACCTTGGATGTTGACTTCTATGGTGGCATATACAGAGGAAACATGGAAACAGGTTCTACGTCTTCTGCATTGATGTCTTTAAAGCCACTGGACAACTCCTCTGCATCTAATTCTTATGGTTCCATGGGTTGTTTGTTCTTATCCATGTTACCCTTTTGTCTCTGCTCGGTTGGAATTTTTCGGCCATTGCCGAACTCGGATATGTTGCGGCTTCTTTTGCTTCTTAGTTGTTGCTACTGAGGAGTTGCACAAAAAATGTCACCTTGACATTCTGCAATCTCTGTGAGTCTATCACTACTCATACTTTCCTCCTTTGTAAGTCTTAAGCCTTGGTTCTTCATATCAAGCCTTGAAAATAAGAAAAAGCCCTTAAAAGTTTATAAAACTCTGGTTTCACACTTTCTCTTAGCATTACCTGCGGTCCCACACCTAATGGTCATGTCCCTTGCGCACATGACCACTCTGTCTCTACGTTATGGGTACGGATCCCTATAAAAATTAAAAAGGCACAAGTATATTCTTAAAAACTCACTTTCAGTCATTTCTGGAGACTTCTGGAAGGAATCTTCAGGTGGCAAGTTCGCTCCTTATAGGTTCATGCATCCCATACCTTAAGGAACTAACCCTTTGATGTGAGGATCTTATCCCTTTGAAGGAGGACTCTATCCCTTCATAGGTGGACCTGTAACCTCCTTCCTTCACACTATAAAATGAAGCATTGGGCTGGTTACTGTGGAGGTTGAAAGCTAAATATTTTTGAGGTGAAATGTTGCTGGAACTTAGTCTTCCTAATTGAGCTTTTGTGAGGAGAGATTACATACCTCTTTGATCTCATTTGGAAGAGTGTGAGGCTTGTCAAATTAGAGGAGATTCATGTTTCAGACCCTGGGAAGAGCTTGTACAACATCAAGGCACCAAAGGTTGTAAAGTTCTTCTATTTCAAAGTTAATAAAATCAAGTTTATTTTTCTCAATAAGTTGTGTTTTATGGTTTATCTTATGGATTCCTTGATCACCATAATGAACATGATTTATTATATTAGCTATGCAAGTGTTATTTGATGTGTGCTTGTTTATGACTGCAGGTTCTCAAAAGGAAACTCTTTCGGATGGTTGAAGGAGAGCTGCCACAAACTAGCGTTGGACTTAAGGTAGGGTCTAAACACCTCTTTAGTTTTTATTAATGAATCGCAAAATGTTTAGAGAAAGGTAGATTTGTTTGTCCTACTTATTGCTAGATATATGTTGATACTAGGGAGATCGGTCTTGTCTGCAAGATTCATTTATCCGTCCAACAAATTGGCAACTCCACTGGGGATCTGAATTTGGTTTTTGATTTTCCTTTGTCTTTGATTTGAAAAACTTGTTTTTGTTTCTAGTTTTTGCTTGATGTGTGTGGGATTGGGTAGTTTTTAGGGTTTGGATTATTTTTCGTTTTTTTCTAAATTTTCAAGAGGGCCACACTTTATTTTTATAAGATAGTGTGGACATCTCTGCATTGTTCCTTTAGTGCTCAGAGCGGTACCGCATCTGGTTCTACTGGAAGCCTGCGGACCCTGTCAAAATTTTTGAAAAACCTAAAATGTTTTCCTCTAGTTAAGTTTAGGTTTTATTTACAACTTTTAGTATCTACTCAGATCTGCATGTGTTCTATTAATAATCTCTTGTGAATAAGTTCCATTGGTGTTTTTGCTTTAGATGATTTTCTAGAAGTTTTGCATGCCTGGATTGGTTTTCACTCGGTCTCTGTAGTGACTCAGAGATTAGAAGCCTAAGAAACCTTAGATTACCCTGGTCTCTTTTGTCTTCTTGATGAGTCTGGCTGGTTTGTGAAATCTGCCCTTGGTGAGAAATAGATTTCCTTTCTCTTTGTAAATCTTTGAATGAACTTGGTCATAAGTTTTGAATTTCATTTTTTAAAAGAAAACATAGATGGGTGTTTTTTGATTGATTTGTTATTCTGAACGAATTAATCCTTATTTTATTGAATAACTAAGTAAAGCATCCTCAAAAGATTTGAAGCTTTTATCAATTAGGTTTTTAGATCTCAAGATTAGTTTTTAGTAGTTTTGAGTGTTTTCTAGAAATTGTAGAATCTCTTTTGAAAGAATTGTTTTTTGTATTTTTAGTGTTGAAAAAGAAAAGGGATTTTTTCTGAGCATAATTAGTAGTCTCATTTTGAGTTTATTGAAAAAGACAAAAAGGATTTTCTTTTGATTTACATGTTGAAGGAAAGATTTGTTTTTCCGAGAATTGCATTCTCAACTCTTTCTTTTAGATAGAAATTCATTGAAGGAAAAAACGAATTGTTTATCATTTTAGGTGCATTTTTTAGTTTTTTTGGAGTCGAGTCTTCACACCATCAAAATTTCATCTCCATACCTATTGACTTAAGAAACAACCCATAAAATTAACGCTTATTTAAAATTGATCTAGAAATCTTTTTATTTTTAGGGCTCTTATCACTAATATAGCTTAGGCTAGTATCTTGGAGTAGGGAGTAATTAACTCTCTGAGATAGTTAAAACAAACAAGTAGCTATATCTTGTGGTAGGAAATAAATCCAATTGTAATTGATATAATCTGGGAAGCTCCTCTTAAAGGAGTTAATCATGAGATCATGTCCAAACATTTGAGACAATCAATTTTGTCTCATTGGGAAAGAAAGAAGATTTGCATGTATTATAAATGGTAAACCTCAAATTAACCATTGTTGAGGAGCCTGGGGTCACTTGTTGGTAAACCTCAAATTGATCTTGTCGAGGAGCCTTTAAGGGGATTGAGCTCTGTTACTCTTCCCTTGCACATAAATTGAATCTTTCACTGTTCCCGCAGTTTTATTTGCTACTGTTGGTAACCTTAGTGTCCATAAACTTAAGATTATTTCCTAAGGGGATGGTGAAGGACGGGTCTCACTGTACCTAGAGCAGATGTTAACTAGACTCACTTGGACTCTCTGGGGGGTTCTCTTCACTATAGATAGTTTTGTGAAGAAACTTGTGCCAGTTTGTTTCATTAAGCAGGTTGTCGTGGTAACTGTTCCAACTGCCCTTTCTGTATTGAATTCTGCGATGTTGGATTTCATCACCAACTAGTGTTTTTGGTACGAAAAGTTATTGTTTGTGTGTGGTTTGAACTCTTAGATTTTTTAGGCGTGAGATTCAATTGTTTGGTTCTTTAGAGACTCTAGGTTGTTTTATTGAGATTTTCTTTGTTTGTGTGTGAAGTAATTAAATATTTAATCATGGCTGAATCACTGAGAAAATCTCGTAGGCTTCGGTAGCAACTTCCCAAGTATACACCAAGCCAGCTTGAAGGGCTACGAGCTCTTGTATCACCGAGTGACAGTAGAGTTGGGTCACCGAAAGCCAGAGAGTCATATTTAATTTTTCATCATGATTATCAAGTTCAAGCAACAGAGTACATTTCTAAACCAATTTCATTTTCCGAAGTTACTGGTAGTATTTCTCCTCCTAGTGAGTTAATTGAAGGACCTAAAATTTTATGAGCCTAAAACTAAACTTGCTGCTACTCCATCTTCAGGATTTGCTTCTCTAACTTCTAGTGGTCCTGGTTCACCCAGGGTAGGAAGTATCATTACCCAAAATCTTCCTTCTGGAATCATTTCTATCGAAGAACTTGTTAGTCCAGACGAAGATACAACTCTCCCTGAAAATCAACCGACTTTAGAACTTAGGGAGCGTGAATTAATTTTCTACAGTCCTTTTAGGAGTGACGCTTGGTACGTATCATTGACGAACGTTTTAGAAAACCTGGGTCTTAGTTTTTCACCACCTCGAATTCCTTTTCATCCTATGCCTAGAGGTTATTATCCTCCTTTGAATATGTCAAAATGGTCATCCATGTTTTCCCAAACACCGGAAACATTTTTATATGGCGATCCTTCTGTTCCTTATAGGTATCAATCACTTACTGGTACTTTTTCAGGAGCATCTCCTTAACCAATTGAACATGAGATATCAGTTGGTAATTGGTACTATTCCAAATCCGCAACCTCAAGGTAGTCAATTACTGCCTGGAGGGCAACCTCAAGGTAGTCAGTTACCACCTAGAGGGAAACCTCAAGGTAGTCAGTTACCACTTGGGGGGCAACCTCAAGGTACTCAATTACCACCTGGGGGGCAACCTCAAGGTAGTTAGTTACCACCTAGAGGGAATCCTCAAGGACAGTACATACCTTCAGGATAGTACATACCTCAAGGTCAACCCCAGACTCAGTACATACCTCAAGGTCAACCCCAGTATCAATATGTACCTCACTGTCAACCCCAATTTTAGTACGTGCCTCAAGGTTATCAACCTCAAGGTCAATACACAACTCAAGGTTTCCAACCGCCCTCTGGTCAACCATTTGTACAAGGAGCTGGAAATGTACCTCTCAATTATCAGCCCTACGCTCAGCCCAGTTATGATCCTCAATATCCTCAACCTTTTATGGGTCTGTACCCCGGAATGAACATGGTGTGGGATCCATCCCAAACTCAACAGATTTTGCAACCTAATGTGTAGTTATCAAGTCCACCTAAACAGCCTTTGGTTTCTAGTCCAACCCAACAACATGTCTAGCCTACTATTCAAACTTCTGCACCTAGTGTAGTTCATCAGTCTGAGCCTATTTCACCTCAAACTCTGCCTCAAACTGCTGCTGTAGCTACTGCAGCTTCTATTCAATCTACCCCACCTACTTCTAGAGTATCAGTAGCTCCAATTTCTATTGTTCCTGCATTGACTTCTCAAGCCTCTTTACCACAGTTAGGACCTACAGTTCAGACTTTGGTTCAGATTCCTGTAGGATAACCTGGTCCAAGTACGATTGTCACAAGTCGACCACAATTCACTTATCCACTGTACCAAGGACAATACCAATTCGGTCCTGCTGTGCAAAACCCAGTTTATCAGTATCAACCGTACCCTGGATATAGTTATCAACAACCTTAACAACCCCAGTTTCGTCTGGTTAATCTTGGTTTTTTGGGAGGATATAATATTCCTAATGCAAATCCAATTCCAGGTTATCCTGGATATCCTCCTCCTGGGGTTGGTCTTGTGACCCAAGGTTTTCGAGACCCCAAACGTCAGTTACCTTTTATTGCAACTTTGGATTTACCTGATTTGTCATGCCTTATGAATGATCCAATTTACTATCTTCCGTATTGGCCGCCAATGCCTAATAAGTTGCCCAGTGATATCCTGAAGTTTGAGGGTAAGTCAGGAGAAGATCCGTCAAATCATGTGATGACTTATCACCTCTAGTGTGCATCGATTTCCATTATAGATTATTCAATTTGCTTACGTCTTTTTCAACGCACTGTGATTGGTCTTGCTGCCAAAGTGTACATTGAGTTACCACGAGGCTCTTTTTACAATTTTAGTCAGTTAGCTACTTCTTTCTTAACTCATTTTCAGTTGCCTGTTAGATATGAAAATGGCACTAAATTATTAACTTCATTAAAACAATCAACATCCACATATATTTCAAATCATATTCATGAATGGCGACGTAGATGACGTTTAGTGAAAGTTTTTATTCTTGATCAAATTTTAGCAGAATGGTTCATTAAATAATTATTACCTCAAAACATTGAGGATGTAGCTAAGGCAGGAGTTGTTACTGAAGAGCAAGTAATTGCTCCGGCTCAGTACCTTGACCTCATCTATACGCAGTTAGGTACTTTACCTGAAAAAATCCTTGACCTTCCGAAACACAATCAAATAACTGCAGCTCCTTCAGGGTCTCATACCGCTGATGGTATGATTGGTTCAGTTAGTACCAAAAGCAAGAAGAATTCTTCAAATAATTCTTCTCCTATTATAACTTTACCAGATTCCCCAACAAGAGACTCTTTTGCTGATTTTCTTGCTGATATCCATGTCGTAGAATCATCTACGGCTAATTCAAAATCTAGTGGTAAAAAGAAGGGGAAGAAGAAAAATAAACAAAACTCAAAAGAGAAATTAAATAAAAATGAATCTACTGATGAGGAGCATTTTACAAGAGACTGCCTAGATCGAGCTGAGGTTTCGAAAATCGTCAAAGGTTCTCAAACGCCTGCTGTCTTGAAGGATCCTTTGCCTACCCAAGATAGTAAGATGATCGGTTCTTCCTCAAATTCCTCAGAAGAACCCATAATGATGATGTCTCATGTCAGGATTGCGACGCAATCACAAGTTTATGGTAGTAAAAATCCTGTTGGTGGTAAAGAAGCAGAATCTTCTCATTCAAACCCATCAACTTCAACTTCTTTTGGTTCTGATCTGCTAGAGATCGAGAAACCTAACCCAGACTTAGTAATCAAACTGCCTACTAAAGGTATACTTCGAATGTTAGCTTTCAATCCACATGCGAGAGCTGCTCAGCATTATAACATTGTTGAAGACTTAACTATTTCCCCTTCAGCAATGTTGGCTTTGGTGGTGCTGTAATCATGCCCAACACAACGTAAATTACTATTGTTTGCTATAGGAGTTGTTGATATTCAGGATTCAAACCTTATAACCTTCGATTTAGAGAATAGTACACCTCGCCTACCTCATCAAATGGCTTTCTAATTCCAGTGTTAGTCAAAAACAGACCTTGCTTTAGGACTATAATTGATGAGGGAGCTTCTACGTGTATTACGTCGATCCAGTGTTGGAGATCGCTTGGTTCTCTGACACTCAATCAGTCCCCGATGATTCTAAAGGCTTTCGATGGCCGAGGGTTCCATCCTTTTGGCATTTTACAGGATTTACCTATAGGGGTTGAAGGCAAAACTATAAATCTAGATGTGGAAGTGGTTGATGCCCCTCTAGATTACAATCTTCTCTTGGGTTGTGGTTGGTCTTATGCTATGACTGCTATTGTTTCATCGGTATTTCAGCTTATCAAGTTTCCTCATAATGGAAAGATCACTACCATAAACCCGCTGAATTATTTTTCATCTGACCCAGCCTCTTCTAATAGTATTCAACATGTTGGTAAAACAACTATCCCTTACAAGGATGTTGGGGTAGGATTGATTAAAGATTTTGGTTTACTAAGAACTTTTTACTTTCCTCCTCCTAACGTATCGCCTTCTATTGCAACTATTCATATGATTTCATCGAACACTATTGCTTTTGATGATCCTTGGATCGTAACCTCCAATTCTAAGGTGGATTCATTTGGTAACATGATGCTTTTGAGTCCCTTTGAAATTGTATATCAGGCAGTACAATCATTTTCTAACTCTTGCTCAACCAAAATTGATCCAATGAATGTGGTCCATGGAGAATCACTTTTAATATCAACCTCAACTTCAACAACATTTTCTGATCATGTTCATACTGATGAGTAGATTCGTGAACTTTTGTCTGTTGATGATTTACCATGGGAAGATCTTCATCATCGATCTTCATTTTTACCTGAGCTTGATCATTTTGAAAATGATTTTTCATCTATTTTTACCGCTGATTATGTCAAAGAACCACAAAATCCATTGCAACATCCTGATTCTGAGTTAAATTTGGGAAATATCTCTCGAACGATTCGTATTGACATTTTAGTTAAACCTGGAATTATTAAAAACATTCATATAGGTGCTTTCTGTATGGACGATGAAATCCAAACTTATAAAGCCCTATTTCAAGAATTCTGCGACGTGTTTGCCTGGTCATATGAAGAAATGCCAAGAATTGTTCCATCAATTGCTGTCCATGAAATTAAAAATTACTCGGATGCTAAACCTGTCTGGCAACATTTGCATCAGATACATCCACAAAAAGATGCTACTATTAAAGCTGGAGTTGAGAAATTACTTCGAGCAAATTTCATTTATCCAATTCCCTTAACAGACTGGGTATCGAATATTGTTCCTGTTGACAAAAAGCAAGGAACGATAAGAATATGTATCGGTCACAGGGATATTAATGGAGCTTGTCCTAAAGACTTATCCAACCCCCTATATCGATAAAATTATTGATGATTATGCCGGTAGTGAAATGTTCTCCTTTATGGATGGTTTTTCTGGTTACAATCAAATCAACATACTCCCTGCTGATCAACCAAAAACGACTTTCATTTGTCCATGGGGGACATTTGCTTATTGCAAATTACCTTTTGGATTGAAGAACGCTCGAGCAACTTTTCAAGGAGCTATGTCTTACGCATTTAATGACATCAAGCACATTGTGCAACCTTATCTTGATGATTTACCTGCCCATTCATTACGTAAAGTTGATCATCTCACTCATTTACGAGCAATCTTTATGAGATGTAGGCATTATTGAATTAGGTTGAATCCACACAAATGTGTTTTTGTATAGAAATGGGTCATTTACTAGGATTTGTCGTTTTGAATGCCAGCATCCATGTCAATCCCTCGAAGGTTGAAGCTATTGTCAAATTACCTCCTCCTTTGACTCTTCACCGACTCTAAAATTTTCAAGGGAAAACAAACTTTTTACGTCGTTTCATTCCTAACTACTCTAAGATAACGAAAGATTTTACTAGGTTGTTGAAACAGAATACTCCATTATTTTGGGATGAAGTAGCTAACAAATCTGTTGATGCACTTAAACACGCGTTAACACATGCACCATTATTGCATCCTCCTAACTACAACCAAGATTACTTTTTGTACCTCGCCGCTTCTCATTCCACCATTGGGATGGTTTTAGTTCAGGAAGATGAATTCAACAATGAACATGTGATTTATTATCTTAGTTGTACTTTGAATCCGACTGAGCTTAAATATTCGCATGTGGAGAAATTGGCTTTGGCAGCTGTTCAAGTTGTCCAAAGATTTCGCCACTACATCTTATTACACAAAACCACGATAATTTTTTACTGTAACCCTATGACGTATATTTTGACCAAACAATTGCTATGGGGAAATTATTCCAAATGGATAGTTATCCTACAGGAATTTGACTTGGAATTTGAAAAATTCAAGGCAAAGAAATCTTTGGTTTTTGCGGAACTAATGTGTGATTTCCCGAGTACTGATTCTGAAACTATGGCAGAAGAACCCATTGTAGATGAATCCTTGTTTCTTATCAATACTCTTGATCCATGGTATGGAGATATCATTATTTATCTCCAAACCCAATCTTTTCAGCCTGAAATCTCATGATCTCAGCGAAGGAAAATATGTTTCTAATCCCAGCAATACAATATTATTGGAGATACACTCTATCATCGTGAGGCGAATTCTATTTTCCGACATTGTTTAACTCATGAAGAAGCTGAAAAGGTTCTAAATAACTATCACTCTAGAGCATTTGGTGTTCATATGTCTGGGTATGCCACAGTCCAAAAGATACTGTGCGCTAGTTATTTTTGGCCATCCTTATTTAAAGATTGTATCTATGTAGTTCGGAAATGCCACAATTGTCAAATCTTTGATCGTAATATGTGTGCTCCACCCACTCCTCTCCACCCTATAATTTTCGTCAGTCCTTTTGTAAAGTGGGGTATCGACTTTATTACATGTAACCCTCACTTGGCCGGGGGGCATGCATATATCATCCTTGTGGTAGACTATTTTACTAAGTGGGCTGAGGTGATGCCTACATTTTCAGCAGACAGCGAAACTACTGCAATTTTCATTTTCAATAATATAATTGCTAGATTAAGTGTTCCTCAAGCTATTATTATTGACCATGGAAGTCATTTTCGAAACATCATGATGATTGAACTAATAGATGAACTTGGCCTGCATCACGATCGTTCTACTCCATATTACCCACGGGCTAATGGTCTGGTTGAAGCTATCAATAAAGTTCTAGTCACTATGATCCAATGAATCATTGGCATTCATAGGTCGAATTGGCATAACATGTTATTTTCACCACTTTGGGCATATCAAACCTCAGTAAAAACATCAACTGGTTTACGGTTTGGAAGGGGTGTTACCCATTGAATGCAAAATTTTGTCATTGCAAAT
Source organism: Pinus taeda (assembly GCA_000404065.3). NCBI lineage: Eukaryota > Viridiplantae > Streptophyta > Pinopsida > Pinales > Pinaceae > Pinus > Pinus taeda. The sequence continues at coordinate 53,911 of APFE031375787.1, forward strand.
AGCCATACAATTAATCCCAGCCACTTCCGAAGAGCAGAAACGTTTGTTGTACTTATCTCAGCTAAATGAGAATCAACGTAATGTTGCATTAGAAATCGAGACTCATGCCAAACAAATAAAATCTTAGTATGACCGAAATGTTACACCGCGTAATTTTGTTAGAAGGAGACCTAGTTTTACTATATGATCAAGCAAACGATAAGCTAGGGGCTGGAAAATTTGTACCTATGTGGCATGGTCCTTATATTATTAAACGAAAGTTGGCAAAAGGAGCCTACGAATTGGTAGATTTTGACGGTGTCTCTTTGGACAAACCTAGAAATGGGCTTTATCTAAAGAGATATTATGCTTAAATCTTGGTGTAGAGATTTTTATTAGATTAGTTTCTTTCTAGCGGGTGTGTTTTAGAGTAGAAATGTGTGCCTAGTTTAGAGAGTGCTTTTATCATTATTCTTGCTTATCTTGATTTTACTCTTGATATTGCAGATGTCGACGTCTCCTCAAACATACATTGATTTTGCTGATGGTGCTTGTCATAATACACAGAAAATTTCTTCTGCAACTTAGGTTATCTATTCACCCTCTGATGAGTTAGTATCTATGCATGGGGTAAGCCTCGGTCAAACAACGAATAACATTGCAGAGTATAGTGCAGTGATTGAGTTATTATCTGAGTCCATCTCATTTGGGATTCAAAGTTTGATTGTTAGGTTAGATTCTGAACTCGTTGTATTACAGCTTAACAGGGTTTATTCCATTAGAAATCCAATGTTATTAAGACTATTTTTGAGAGTTCGTCTCTTGGAACGTGAATTTGACTACATTGAATATTAACATATTCCAAGATATTTAAATACATTAGTAGATGCAGTTGCTTCTCAAATGTTAAATAGACATTTGCAATAATCAAAACAGTAAATTTAAAAACATTCCATAACATGTTATACAAGATAGCCAGCAATAGTGATATATCATAGCTAGAAGTGTGTCAAATATACATCGTCTTCGGTCATAGGTCGAAAAACACCTTATGATCGTCAAAAATGATAGTACAAAACGACATAAAATGTCATATGAGTCTGCAAAGGCGATCATCTTATCCCTGATGATGATCACAATAAGAAACCACTGCTTGGGCCACCCTACAAAGGAACCTCCTAAAAGCTCCTGGGATGCCAATCACATATCGTTGTAACCTAAGTGGAATATCATCTATACTAGTCTCTGGAATATCTGATGTCAAACGCTTTAGATGATTCTCCAATTCAGTCAAGGTCTCTATAGATTGGTCCTGTGGGGCTGGTACTACTGCAGCTAGGTGTCTCTTCTCACAGGGCTGGAGAGCGGTTTGTCATCATGGACCCACATCTGCATTTGAAACTTTTTATTATCAGTTTTGGACAATTTAAAAACAAACAAAAAATAGTTAAAACTTAGAAAATGTTGAAAATGATTTTACCTGAATCATCCCACTGCTCTATTGGTGGAAGAGCCATGTCTGGGTAACCACAATAATCCATCCTAGCATATGGAAAATCTTGAATCACAAAAAGTTGGTTCCTCAACCAACGAAAATACTCAGGTGGAAATCGGACAACCTCTGAACCGTCCTCAAGATGACGGACCATCGGTGCAACCCAACACATAATCCTAGGCTCTCGAGGAAGTCCAACCTCGATTGAAAGCTGCTATGGGACCAACGTAGGGACCCTCTCTAGACCAAAGCTCACAACCAGGAAACCATATCCAAAGTTTTTTAGTTGTTCGTTCTTTTCTCTAGTCAGTTGGCCTTTTACATTCGCCAACACAGACTCGCACCAGTTGAAGATGGTACCTCGATAACAGTCTACTGTCATTCGCATATGGGATATGGTAGCTACATGTAATGTTTCCCTCCCGCATAGCCTAGGGACAGTGAACGGGATAAAATTAAGTTCAGGATGGGAGATAATTTTAATATCTATCTGTTTGTCCTCTCTTTGGTCATTGAAAAACTCCAATCAGAGACTAGCGACAGACTGGCCACCTAGTCTAGTCTTGAAAAGAGATAGTTGTTCGCCTCTCTTGGGCAAACCATTCAAGAAATATTGTCCTCTAGCTTGATTTCGAGCCGGTGGCCACCAATCATGAAACACTTGTCCTGTGTGCTCCACCTGTCTACCAGCCATTGCAAGAAGTCTACTTGGGCCCTCATGCTGGCTATGGCCCAGAATTTAAATAGTTTGCATGCTTTTAATGCTTGTATTGTAGTTGGATGAATTAATGTGGATAGATCCACATCATCATGCTCGCATTCCCGCCAAATAAGCATTTTGTATGTCCTACATTGCAAAAAAGGCATATTAGAACAATTTAGTTCAAAATATTTTGGGCGGAAATGGAAAAAATTGAAATTTTAAAACCTATTCCGCGGGGTCCACTCCCGCTGGTTAGGGATAGTGCATAGGTCCACACTCATCCTAAGCAACAAGTGCAAAACCCTGACTTTTTCCTTTGTAGAAAAAAGTCGTGGTCCGCAGGGGCCGCATGTTGCACCTGCGAACCCCCGCGAGCGGATTTTTAAATCAGAATTTTCTTAAAAAATCAATTTTAAAGCCCTAAAATGAAATGAAAATGGTTGAAATGCAAGATAGGGATGATGTGGATTACTTGGAGCTGACGGTTTTCGATTCCCACAAGTCGGATTTTCCGCAATCTTCACAGGAAGTTTCTTACCCAAAAGCTCTTACTTCTCACTTTGAAGTCAAACGGTAAAAACGAATTTACAAAAGCCCTTTTTATAAGCTTTTTTGAATAAATGAATTTTTAATTTATTTATTTTTCACTTTAAAAAGGTAACTTTTTGATGCAGTTTTATTAATCTTAAATAGGTATGAGTAATATTTTGAGTTTTTGTGCAGAATATTGGAATTTTCAAGGAAAATTGATCATTTTCAACAAAGACACTGGAGTCCTCTTTAAGCTCTTTTCTGACTCATAAAATATGAAAAGATTGCCAAGTTTTTCCTTTCTAAACTTATTAAAATGGAATTAAAAGGATGGTCCACTTACAACTCTTTTTTGACCGTATAAACATGAAAAGATCACTGGACTTTTGTCGTTTCAAGTTCGATATTGGTTATAAAACGATGTGTCTTTGATCTCTTTTTTACATTTTCAGATCAGGGCCACTAATTATGAAAAGTACTCCTTGATCGTAATGGTGAAGCAGTTCTCTCAAGTATTATTTTATACTTTTTCAGACTTGGGAGACACAAACTTACGAAAAAGGACACCCATGGAGTTTCCTTAAGTTTTTCTTCTCACTCTTTAAAATTGAAAAACACCAAGTTTTTCCTATACTGGACTCGTTAAAATTTAACAGTAAAGGGCCTCTTCAATTTTAAATAGGAACAAAACACTCCTTCTTAGGGTTCGAATTTTAAACTAAGTTGGAATCATCCGAAGGATGAGCTTATAACTAAGCAAATGTTATCCTCCTCAAGCTTGTCAAAAATAAGAGGTAGTTGCCAAAAATGGTGGGGGAAAAGAGAGAAAAATGAACCTGTTTGTTACACTTTGTGTTTTAGAAAAACAGTTAACCACTCTTGAACACGACACTTTTTGTTCACCTAGGTTGGGAAATCCTTTGCCTAATAGTTCATCAAACCATATTGAAAGTCTTCAGCCAGTTTCTGGGTACTAGCTTTGGGTCAATTTTCACCAAACCATCTGCAATGTCATTATGTGTTCAAGAGGTCAGTTCAAATAAACCATTCATTTGCAAAAATAGTTGTCATCCATTTTGACCATCCCTAAGTTAGTCCTTGCCAAATATATTTCTTCAAACTTGATCTATGATTTCGTGTTGTGGGCTTGCCTACGATAGATCGCTTTCAATTGACTTCAGCTCGTTATCTAGAAAAATGATCTAAAAATCGTCAGTACCTTGGAATATGCATGTCCTAATGGCAGGTTTCTCGCCTTTGATGACAGGTTGCATCATTGACCTTCGATCAAAGGATTCTATGACATGTTCAACATCAGCTCATCTATTCACATTTCATGGATTGTACTGAGTACTTTGAGAGCCATTGACATTACTGGTGGTTTCTCTCACACTTGCTAACAGTTCACATCATTGATTGGTAATCAAGTGGTTTCTACCATGTTCAACTTCGACAAATTCATTCACATGGATAGAATTGTACTAGTTTGGGAAGTAGAAATCAAGACCGTGGATCTAGTTTCTACCATCCAGGCTGCGAGGAATTTTGTTATTCATTATACAGTGGACTATTCATGAACATATGGCTGCACCCATACTATGTCTACATACGTCTTTACTTGTGATGTATTACAAAATCATTTATGTATCAGATCAGTTTAGTTAATTCTCTAGTCAGTTTTGATCTGAGTATGGGAATGCCTATCTCAGCAATGATATGTTCACATATACATATTTCGTATTGAATGTTTTTACAGGTTCTGATTGGGTGTCTATAGGATGATCCTTGAAATGATAAATTACTTCACTCTTCTTAGATGATAAATGTTATCCTCATCTATTATAGACTTCGCACCTTAGGGGGCAATCTATTGCACAAAAATTGTCACCTTGACATTCTGCAATATGTGTCAGTCTATAACCACTCATAGCTTCCTCCTTTGCAAGTCTTAAGCCTCAGTTCTTCATATCAAGCCTTGAGAATAAGAGAAAGCCCTTAAAAGTCTCTAAAACTCTAGTTCTTCTCTTTCTCTTAGCATTACCTGCAATCCTACACCTAATGGTCATGTCCCCTATGCACTTGACCACTTCGTCTATGTGTTATGGGTGCGGACCCCTATAAAAGTTAAAAAGGCACAAGTATATTCTTAAAAACTAACTTTGAGTCATTTCTGGAGGCTTCTGGAAGGAATCTTGAGGTGGCAAGTTCGCTCCTTTAAGGTTCATGCATCCCATACCTTAAGGAGCTAACCTCTTGATGTGAGGAGCTTATCCCTTTGAAGGAGGACTCTATCCCTTCATAGGTGGACCTGTAACCTCCTCCCTTTGCACTATAAAATGAAGCATTGGGTTGGTTACTGGGGAAGTTAAAAGCTAAATAATTTTTAGGTGAAATGCTGCTGGAACTTTGTGTTCCTAATTGAGCTTTTGTGAGGAGAGGTTACATACCTCTTTGATCTCATTTGGAAGAGTGTGAGGCTTGTCAAAGTAGAGGAGATTCCTATTTCGGACCCTGGGAAGAGCTTGTACAATATCAAGGCACCAAAGGTTGTAAAGTTCTTCTATTTCAAAGTTAATACAATCAAGTTTATTTTTCTCAATAAGCTGTGTTTTATGGTTTGTTTTATGGATTCCTTGATCACCATAATGAACATGATTTATTATATTAGCTATGCAAGTGTCATTTGATGTGTGCTTGTTTTTGATTGCAGGTTCTCAAAAGGAAACTCTTTCGGACGATTGAAGGATAGCTGCCACAAACTAGCATTGGACTTATGGTAGGGTCTAAACACCTCTTTAGTTTTTATTAATGAATCGTAAAATGTTTAGAGAAAGTTATATTTTCTTTTCCTGCTTGTTGCTAGATATATGTTGATACTAGGGAGATTGGCCTTTTCTGCAAGATCAATTTATCTGGCCAACATGAGGCAACAAGCTGCCATCTAGGAGATCTCGGCATTGTAGTATGGGCAATCTTTGTAGCATTCATGATATATCCAAGGCCTCTCTGCAATAATTCCCTTTCTAATTCTGCCCATTTCTACTCAGACATCCAACAATTTGTGTGACTCACACTTAGGTGCAAGATCACAACAAAATCTCTTTAAAATAAAAGTATATGAATGTGGAGCAGGGTGCCATATTTATAACCCAATTCAAATCCAAACTGTTTAGTCCCCCTCAAATATTCCTCATAAATGTGGATTTGGCAGCAAATGTTTCCATATTTTCACCTTAAATGCATTTCCTCTACTCCTTTTAACGACAAAATCATTGTCAAATCAACTCTAGTTGTTCCAATGATCACTTTCTAGGTAGGCTACGTAGAAGTCCTACTTGAGGTGTAGCTACCTCATCATAGCTTCCACCTGCACCATCTCCCAAAATATCACGCATGCTTCCTTCTATGATAAAATTGTTCCTCGGCAGAGTATTTTATAGTCTTGCACTCTCTTGCAAGTTCCAGAAGCACTAAGACTTTCCTACTATCATGTAGTCGTTACGCAGGGACACGATCATCCCTGTAAACTTTCAACCTACTCCCATTAATCTTGCCAGGAAATACTTCCCCATTCAGCTTCACGAGCTGAAATTTGCCACCATCCAAAATATCCTTAATTACATACGCTCATAGCCAGTGCATCTAAAACTTCCTCATAAATTTGGCAAACTTGCTATCATACATCAGAACCAAATCACCATTCTTGAAAGTGTGTTCCTTAATGTGACAATCATGCCATGCGTTTTCTATAGCTTTTTTTACCTGCTGATGAAAGCCAACCAAAAATCGGTCTTCCTCTAATGTAAGTAGCTCCACTATGCATTCCTCCATTACGTCACGATCTGCCATCTCTGTTACTATTGCGATCCTTAGGTTGGGCACTATATATTCCATCGACATTACTGCTTATTATCCATAAACTAGTCGAAAGGGTGTTTGGATAGTAATTTTTTTACAGGTTATCCTATATGCCCATAGAACCGCTAGTATGCGCACATCCCAATCATTTCTATTAACATTGCAAACCATTGTGATGGAATTCTCCAAGACCTTATTGAAAGCTTCAACAATGCCATTCGCCTGTCGATGAAACAATGTAATCTTCTAATGCTACATCTAAAATTGTTTTGTTAAAGCTATAATTGTCTCCGTTAGGAAATGTGAACCTGTGTCACTTATTTGAATCTTCGAGCATCCAAACCTTGATAGAATAAACTCGAATATGAACTTTGCAGCAGTGTTTGAGCTGCAATCCTTCACAAGATGTGCCTCAATCCACTAGGTTAGGTACTTCATCGTAGTGATAATATAACGTGCTCCTGTCTTCTTCCCTGGTGGTTGGATAGGTCCAACGAACTCAATTGCCCATTTATCAAATGCTTGTAGTGTGACTTGTGGATTTAATGGAATTTCATCCCTTCGTGATGGTCTCATGGTCCTTTGACACACATCGCACGCATGGCAGTATTCCTTGGAACCTTTATGTATCGTTGGCCACCATAATCCTGCTCATAGGATCATCTGCGCAGTTGCCTTGTCGACATAGTGTCCTCTAGTGACACCACCATGTTCTTCAACTAGAATACTATTTCTTTCATATTCAGGCACATATCAGCATAGAAATTCATCTGACCCCATCTTATATAATTGCCCTACAATCATAAAAATATCTGCAACCCTCACAACTAATTCCTTCTTCTGATGTGTCGTATAACCTTCAGTGGCTATGCCAATAGATAGAAACTAAATAATATTTGCAAAATGATCATCCGAAACCCTGACAACAAAGAGCTACACGTCAAGTAATCGTTCATCAATATTTGTAGGCTCTTGACCATTTTCGATCCGAGAGAGGTGGTCTTGTCCAACATTCAATCTCTTGGGCTTCACTACCACTTCAATATCACATTCTTGTAGAAGGAGAAACCACCTACAGATGCCCCCCCCCCAACACAGGCTTATTAACCAAGTACTTCAAATCATAATGGTCCATGTACATCTTAAAGTGCGCACCTAGAAGATAATGCCTAAATTTTGTATTTAATGAACCATGGCCAATCCTTCGTGCTCTATGGTTACATAGTTATTCTCGGCCTTAGATATTTTTCGACTAGAGAAGGAAAACAGGTGAGCGATATCTCCTACCCCTGGTTGCGTTAAGACGACTCCCAACACTACGCAAGAAGCATCCAGATGCATATGAAATTCCTTCCTCCAATCGGAGAATACTAGGATTAGCGTTGGAACCATATTCTCCTTAAGACTATCCAAGCTCTTCTGACAATCATCATCCTAGAAAAACGTAGCATCCTTCTTTAACAACTTCTCCATGGGAATTGTTGTCCCTTAAGAAACCAATTTCTTGAATGTGGAGAATTTTTTCTTAACACATTAACTTTTATTATGCATGTCACTTATTTGTATAATGTATCTTCATGTGAAGGACCTGAAGGACCTAACTTTAGACCCTTAATATTTAGCTGATATGAAAATCTCAAAATGCCATGTGATGCTGGATATAAATGTTGTGTGAAGAATATCTTAAGCAATTAAAGATAATATGTTGTGTTTGACAAAAAATATTATCTGTAACTTAGAAGAAATATAGAGGAAATAACTTCAAATATGGGAGCACTCCTTTAAGGAATTTTAACTTTATTCACATGAGTAAACAAATACCTGCAGCTTCATTACCATATTTAAAGAGAGGAAGAAACATAATGACACATAACAGATAAATTACAAAATAATACCCAACATTGTATGGAAAACTCCTGATTCTTTCATTAATCATCAGTCTATCAAGTACACAATAGCATAGTCTTAAGGTTCTTCAAAATTCAGACATTTCTTCTATAGTTTTGCCTCTTTTTATACATCATGAGACAATTGGTAACTACCAACACTGTCAAACTACTTAACTACCTTCTAACTTTCTAAAGTAAAAGTGATTACAGAATATTACATTAGAGGGTAAAAGGCAGCTCATTTTTCTCAAGAAATAAGATAACATTAAGTAACAAAAATTAAAGTATGATTGGTGATTATTGCTCATTGTTAAATTTGTGACTTGAGTGGGTGGCCCTGCTGATGCATCTTTGATCTGCTTTATCATCCATTCTTTGCATTTTCTCCATAATGGTACATTTGACTTTGGTGCTTCCTCTAACTTGTCAAGTGCTATTGTGCAAGCTGTAATCCTACTATAAGTAGGATTATCCATAAACAAAAGTTTCACCATCCTAAGAAGCTTAAAATCTTTGTTAAGGTAGTTCACAATGGTGGTTCCCTTTAATACTGCTGCCTTTTCATGAGTATTATCAACTTTTCTCTTTGCCTCAACTAACAAAGTCACATATGTCTTCCATGGGAGCAAGTTTCCTCGTACATCCTAGCAAGAGGGAAGTCCAGCTCTAACTCTTTTGTCAAACAGGATGTTAAACTTAGAAACTTCTTCCTTCATCTCATTTATCTTCTTCTTAGCAATATTCCTGTAAATCTTTCTAACAATCATCTTGTTAAAATCTATTGCACATAATGTTCTGTTTGGCATGTAATGCTCCTTCAATTCTGAAGTAGATTTAGAATTAATGAAATCTATCATTCTCTTTGGAAACTTTGATCTATCTAAATCATTTTACTTATTTTTCATGACCACCTCTTCCATGTCTTGGACTATTGTTTTCTCTTCAGAGATAATTACAAGAAATTCCCATATTCCCTTAATAATCTCAATTATTTCATCTAATAGAATTTCCCTGGCTTGAATCAAGGACATGTTACCCTTCATTTTTTCCTTTAGCCTTTTGATTTCATATACAGCCCTAGAAGATCTTCCCTATACTTCTGTGGATTTTCTTTCTCCCTTCTTGCTTCTTCTTCACTCAAATTCAATAGCTTGCAACTTGTTTCGAATTCTCTTTGTGCTTTATTTACATCATGCTCAGTCATTTTAAGCTTTGTTCCCAACTGTAAAACCTATGTTGCACGATCATCTATGTTGGTTGGCATTACTATTGTACAGACATGAGTGTCTACCTCTCATTGTAGCTTATCCAAATATTCTTTAAGTACAAAAACTTCTTCGGTTTTTTGCAACACATCCTATAGGAGCTTTTCCTTTTCATTTTCTACTTTAGCTATCCCTGCAGCAATGGGATGCTTACCTGTAGGTAGATTCAATTTCTTCTTCAAAACCCCAATCTTTGACGTAGTATTGCAACAATTTCTGAATGGCAGGTTGATCATCGGGATTGACACCTATTTTTCTGATAATTTTCTTTAGTTCATCCACCCAAGCATTCAAAGCTTTGGAGTTGGCTTTCTCCAACTTTAATTGCCGAATCACCTTATTTAGCATTTTTCCTGCCTTAACAGCTACAGCATTTGTTTTATGTAGATCATTTACACTCAATTTCCCAGTTTCCATGTGAAAATTGATCTTGTTAAGCATTGGAAGCTATTGAGTGTCAACAGTCAAATATACAATCTTGAAATTACTAGTAGACCCAACTGATATTTCAGTAGGATGAGAAAAAGAAATTTTAAGTTGGCTTGCTCCAGGTGGATGTTGGTGGCCACCCACCTATCCCATTTGGACCCCGACAGCTATCTATTTATGTTTTTTCAGTTTCCTAAATTATAGCACAATTTACTATTTTTAGCAGTTTTTCGGGTCCTGAACTTCCAGAGCCATTTTGAGGCCCTAAACGATGTTTTTTGGGAAATCTGGGGGTAACATGTGTCTCAGGACCGATGTTGCCCTTCCCAAAGTGGTATTTCTCATATAGATCTTTCTAACAAGCTATCGTACATGTCAAATGGAGATCGTATGCCAAAGTTACGACCCCAGGAAATTGATGTACCAATTTACCCAAACGGGGCCCACAATTTGGCGTTTCATCTTCTGAGGATAGGTTTTGGGATGTGAAGGGTTTTCCATTGTTTCTCAAAAATAAATAGGCCTTCGAGCCTCATTGTAACACAGTTCAGAGGCAAGTAGCTGCCACATCTCTTCTCAGAGGTAAGCTACCATCACCCTAGCTGGTTTATTTCCATTTCTGGTTGTAAGCATATTTCAGTATTTTCCATTAATGAAATGAAGTATTATTTCTGCAGCATCTTTGTGTATATGGTTATCTCTATAATTTGTTGTGTTTCTATTTAAATCCGGATCAGTGGTATCAAAGCGGTCTACTTTTTCTTTGTTTTTCTTTGCATGTCCCCAATGAGGTCGGGATATAAGGAGTTAGGGCTTGAACTGGTCGAAACCTTTGCAAGAGCAGCCTCACAAATCCCGACAGCCTCCCATGGCAGATGAGAAGAAAGACGAGGGGGTAGGAGATCCTATCAAAATCTTGCTCAAATAAGCCCTCGAGCAACAAAGGAATGCGATGATGGATAGCTTTGCGCAAATCCTTCAGCGGCTACCTAGAGGTGATGCATCGGCTTCCAACAACTACTTTGGAAATGCCACACCGTTTAAGGTACAAGTAAATTTTGAAATCCCCATCTTCGAGGGTCAAATAGATGTAGATGCCATAGATAAAATGGTTAAATCTGTTAGATGGGTATTTTTCTGTTCATGAATTTTCGAGTCGAGAAAAGATTGTTTTCGCTCTTCTCAAAGCAGCCCCCCACGTCAAGGACTGGTGGGAAACCTACTACGAGCAGAAGAATGAAAGTACGAGTTCACTATTTTCAGCTGCACCCACTTGGGATTCATTCCGAGATGCCATCAAGGAGCAGTACTACCCTATCAAAAGCTATGAGGACAAATACATAAAGCGGACCACACTGCGACAAGGACGGGACCAAGATGTGCCATAGTTCACAAACGTTTTTCATACCCTTTGCACACAGTTGGTTATCAAAGATTCTAATCTACATTTGGTACTCAAATACTGCGGCTCCCTACATAGATACATCCAAGAAGAGATGGAGTTCCTGAACATCTCCTCACTCGACACAATGTATTGATATGCTGTCAAAATTGAGTAAAAGTTCAAATAGAAAAAACGAGACTTTGGATCTGTAAATCCAAAGCCCAAAGGACAAAGCCAAGGCGGGGTGACCCAAGACAACCCGTCGAAGCCACAAGAAAATAAAAACACCACGAAGCTGAATAAGGACACAAGAAAGTGGTGTAAGTTCCACAAGAGTCCCACTCATAACACAAGTGAGCGTCGGATCAAGCAGTCAATGGTGGCCGAGTGTAAAGCTTCTGAATCAAATGCATGTTCTGGCTATGAGCCAAAACCTAACAAGGGGAATGGCAAAGGGAAGCAGATCATTGATGCGGATCCCAGTACCACTGTTGCCACCACCAAGATCCAGAAGAATGAACTTGAAGATCCAGAGGAGGGGGAACATCTTTTCCACTCACAGATGTGGGTGAAGGGTTCGCCGCTACAATTCATTGTCGATAGTGGCATCCAAATGAACCTCATTTCAGTAGAGTTCGTGAAGTGGTTGGGCCTACCAACTACACCACACTTGCAACCATACAGTATCAGGTGGCTTCACGAAGGACGAGATCTTAATGTTCACCAGCAGTGCTACCTTCCCTACAGCATCAAGCCCTTTGTAGATGAGGTATTGTGTGATGTTACACCTCTGGATATTTGTGATGTATTATTAGGCTAGCCATACTTATGAAGGCGACATGTTGTGTATGAGTCAAGGCCTCGTGCTGTCATTATTTCTTTGTGTAATTCATTATATAGGATACCAGAGGTAGCCCCACCTACCGCGATCTCTTTGATATCTACTAATAAAGGCAACAAGCTCATCTCCCAGACAAGGAAATTCATCTGTATGGTTGTCTCCCAAAGTAAGGGGACGATTGTCACTACATCAATGACCCTCGCAAATGGTTCCTCCACGCAGCAGTAGCAGCAAAGGGTTATGGTCATGACAGAACACAGGAACAACTTCTCCTCACCCACAGGGGTACCACACAAGTTTCATGTGGGCATCAAAGTTTGGCTACATCTACAGAAAGAATGCCTTACAAGAGCCCAACAGAATCTTCGACCACGTTAACATGGTCCTTACACCATTACTAAGGCTGTGGGAAATAATGCTTTGGATCATAGTATTCCTCCATTCCTTCACCTGCACCAAGTGGTCAATATGTACTACCCTCGACCATGCTTCCCACCATTTCTGGACACCTCAGAGATTGCAAAATAGCTCACCAAAGACTCGGCTTAGTAGATGCTTCCTCATCTTAGGGAGGAACTCAACGCAAAGGGGACAATTGCTTCCTAAGGGGGGAGGAATGATCTAGGTGGATGTTGGTGGCCACCCACCTATCCCATTTGGGCCCCCACAACTATCTCTTTCTATTTTTTCAGTTTCCTAAATTGTAGCATAGTTTACTATTTTTAGCAGTGTTTCGAGTCGTAAACTTCCAGAACCGTTTTGAGGCCCTAAACGATGTTTTTTGGTAAATATCGGGGCAACATGGATCCATGCACTGACATTGCAATTCCCAAAATAGTAGTTCTCACATAGATCTTTCTAACGAGCTATCGTACGTGTCAAACAGAGATCGTATGCCAAAGTTACGACCCGGGGAAATTGATGTACCAATTTACCCAAATGGGGCCCACAATTTGGTGTTTCATCTTCTAGGGTTAGGTTTTGGGATGTGAAGGGTTTTCCATTGTTTCTCAATAATAAATAGGCCTTTGAGCCTCATTGTAACATAGATCAGAGGCATGTAGCAGCCACATCTCTTTTTAGAGATAAGCTACCATCGCCCTAGCTGGTTTCTTTCCATTTCTGGTTGTAAGCATATTTCATTATTTTCCATTAATGAAAAAAAGTATTATTTCCACTGCATCTTTGTGTATATGGTTATCTCTGTAATTTGTTGAGTTCCTGTTTAAATCCGGATCATGGCTCTTCTCCAAATCCATAGCAGATAACAATCTAGTTTGTTCAGGAGCAACTTGACATTCAGCTTGAGCCTCCATATTTAGCTTCACCTTCTGGTTTCTCTCAGCTATTTGAGAAAACATAGTTTTAATTAAAGGAACCTGATCATGAACAAGTTCTCTGGAAGATGGGGAAGCTGGGGCACCTTCTATTTCTCCTAACTAAATCACCAAACCACATTGTGCTGAAGACATTGCATCCAGAAGCTTAGTCCTTTTTGTTGCTTCAGATTCTTCCTCATCCAAATCAATGACTTCTTCTCTAACCCTCTTGACACCTTTTTCTATGATACTAGGGGTTTCAATCTCTATCCCCTGAGTGTTTTTCAAACCCCCATTTGCCAATTTCTCTATTTCTGATCTACTTTCATTCACAAAAGCTGAATATCCATTCTCGAGCCTTCTTTTTGAAATAATTTGATGAGGGTCATAAGCCCACTCAACCACCTATAAAAGACACATATCATTCAATAATCTCTTGACCTCTTGGGAAACCTGTCTGGTGTTCACAATGAAGGGTCCCACTGCTTTAGGAAACTTAAAGAAATAGGCTTTCTTCATAGGAACAAAATGAACCTGATATACATTCAAGCTCTGCCTGATAAATTCAAGGGCAAAAAGCCTCATTGGCACAAATTTTGGTAACTTGTAATGCTTGATAGAGGCTCCATAAATCCTGATCTTTGCATGCTCTTCAAAGATGAACCAACCTCCACACCTCACATCCTTACTCAATTGAAGAAATTCTTGAGCTTTAGGAATAAATGTTCAGGGCAAGGTTCCATTCAAGATCTTATAAGCCATTGGAAGGAATAAATAAGTGAACTCAAATAAACCACCATATCCTATTTCACCCCTTATCAGGTCTGTCCAGAATACCATTGATTGCTTCTTTTTATTTATGTCAACAACATTTAGTCCCAAATTTGTAAAATGTTCAGCATTCTAGTACAAAAATAGATAAGTAATAACTGAAGGAAACTCGAAAGACCCTGTAAGATGCAAAGCCATGAATTGGGTATTGATAGTATCCACCCAGAATGTTGGAATATCTAGCACTACCTCTAGATTCACCATTAAAGAGAAAAATCCCAGCACTACTTTATCAACCTGCTTGGACTCTTCTTTTCCTAAAATCTTAGAAATTACTTGCAAGACAGGTCTTATATCAACTGCAAAAATGTCTAAAGAGAATAGGTTTCCATGAGAACTGACCAAATTTAGGAGCCAAGAAAGAGGTAACATGAGAAGAGTCTTGGGGGGACAGGTTATCATAATATGAAACCAAACAATCTTCAGTAAAGGTGGTGTAAGTTCCAGATACAGGGTAATTCAAAGCTTGGTGAATTAATTGTGAAGTTACTTGAAAAACACTCTTCCCTGACTGATTCATTAAAAAACACTTCTTGGGTTACATTGTTGAGGCTAACCATTGAATAAATTTAGGGAACAAATGAGTCCTAGGGACAAAAGCTCTTAAAACACCTGAGCTAACCATTTCCATGAATATAGGGGACTTTTTATGGTTCAGAATGACTTATTGATACAGTGAAAGAGGCTTAATTGGGTAGAAGGTATCAGAAATATCACGTTCGAAATCCATTAATGGGGTATGGATGACTGAGGAAGAACTTACTTGGTTGGCCATGGTGTCTGTAGAAGACAATTGCTGATTACAGTTGTTTGGATGGTTGCTGACTCAGAAAGTTGAACTGGAGGCGAGGTTGCTTAGTACTAAGAACAAAAGACTAATGAAACAAGGTTTTACTTTTCTTTTATATATATGGTAAGAAAAACGGAGGGTAACCCTGTAATTAATGTAACTAATTAATGGAGTGGCAGATGAGGTGATGGTGTAAGGTGGGTGAGGTGGACATTAATGAATGAGAGTGGCAGATATGTGAAGGAGATGAGGTGGAGTGAAACGATGGGGGTCTCCCGCTGGTGGAGTAGGGAATGTATGGGCGGTTAATCAGGCTTGAACCCCCGCAACGATCCCATGTCGTAGATCTTAGTCAACTACATTGACGTCATGGTCAACTACGGGGGTTGAGATTGAGTTATAACTCGTGCTTGTTGTTCCCCCACAAAGCACTGTACCTGCCTCTTAATCCATCGTTTGTTTATATTTTGTAATACCGCTCAAGCTTTAGCATATAGGTTGGGCCCCACATTATATTGCATTTGAATGTCACCGATAGTATAAATTAAATCACTGATTTCAGGCTTTCAAATTCTCTTTTGATTTTTAAACCTAATAATTGATTTTTTTCTATTTTTTGTGATAATATTGAAAATTAAATTCAAATGATGATGGATTCCACAATAGGCATAGTGATCTATGCGTATGAATTAATAGACTTCCTACAATACCCAGAATGACCCAATGTCGCGCATAGCTTCTTTACATTCCTAGGGGACTCTAGATTGATAATTAAGGCAATATTAGTAGGGTATACCATCAATCCCTTCTTACAGATAACATGGTCTAACAATATTCCATAAGGTACAAAAAAATGCATTTCTTCAAGTTCAAGGAGATCTGATGGACATAATAGAGATATGGTTCTTGATCAACCCAAAAACTATCCAATCATCGAAGTAGACTTCCAAAAACTTATGAATGAATTCCTTGAATGTTGGGACAACCACCCTTGAGAAAATAAATGGAGAATGTTTTAGTCCAAAAGGCATGATTGTATATTGGAACTGACAGCATTCTATAGTGAAGGTAGTCTTACTTCTATCATTCGGTGCAATTTTAATTTGGTGATATCCTGAGAATCTATCTAAAAATGAATAAGCTTCCTGTCTGCCAACATTCTCAAGAAATTCATCTGTAAATGGTATAGGGAATGGATCATGTATGCATGCATCATTCAACTTCCACAGATCTACGCAAATCCTGATATCAACTTGTTATCACCTAGATTGACCTTGGGCTAAATTGAAGCAATTCTAGGGTAACCACAAACCACGCTTAACATAGTATCTAGCCCTACTAGGTCAGGAGAGGGCTCTCTCCTTATGGATCTTAGTCAAAATGACTGGATCAAGGATAAGATTTTATGCTATGTATAGTAGCTGAGGGGTTTGATTGAATTGGTTGGTGTTTGTGGATCAGATGGAGCTAGGCAGTTTTAGGTCTGAGAAATTAGGTCGGAATGGAGTGTGTTCTATGGTGAAAGGTAGGTATAGGATTTTGCACTTGAAATTGAGTGAGGGTAGATGTCTAAGACTGATGAGGAGCTGAGGAGGGCATGTATAGATCATGTATCCTTCTCAAATAGTAGAAAACATAGAATACTAAATGGTTTCCCAAGGTAGAGCACTGTAAACAATGAATTTTACCTATCTATCTTGATATCATTCAGTTAGAAGTAGTGAAATAGATTATGGCAGACATAAAACATGTAAAAAACTGATAACAAAAGAAGAAACTATGCAAAAGTACCATACCACAGGTATCCCATAAAAATAGTTGCAACTCCTATTAATTTCCTTGCCAAACTGCTTACAATGAAGTACAATATTGTTCAGAGGATCCAAGTGAATCCAACCCCTATAAATGACAAAGAAAATACATAATATAGACAACAAAACTACTCATCCTGACCATCAGGGTCGAATCCATGAGAAGAGGGATGGTTTCAACCATTTCCAAACAAGAACTAGGAATATAGGCAGTCAAACAACTTGCCTCTATAAGTAGCGAAACTTATTAATTTGCTCCAAAAGCACCTCTAACTAATGAATCTACCCTGTAACACTATTTTACCATCTCAATTACATACCATGTAATCAATTACATCAATAAAAGCAACCATGAGGAGAGAGGGATCAGATTCTAGTCAAAAGAGGCGAAATTTTGATTTTTTGGGAAAAATGGTCAAAATCGCAGCGCCACTTTCAACTCACCTTTGGAGGCCTTCCCCTTAGCCAAATTGAGTCCTTGATAGCTCATTTGAAATTTATTCAAGTCTTGTGTCTGGAAGACTTTGAATTTTTTAATTTGGAGGTCATTTTCCACCTCAAAACTTGAAACTCCCAAGACTGCTTTTGTGTGTCCAAAAAGAGGCAGAGAGGTCATTGTTTGGTAGTTTTTGGACCTTTTGGTGACCTAGATTTGCTCCAAAACTTCTGAAAATTTCCAGGGTGGATGTTCTCATCCTCCTGAATCCAAATATTCAAACCATTTCTCCATATGATTCTCCAGGAAAAAGCACAACGCCGATGGCGCTGCGCTTCTGGGCAAAATTTCTATGTTTTAAATTACAAAATTTCAAAAATGCAAAAACTTTCCAAAATTTTCCCAATTTTGGCATGGGACACCACCATCAACTTCTTTGATGAGCTAGAAATTCTTCAGCCAATATTTCCAACCTATATTTCTCTTTCTTTCCCTCTAAGGCTCTCCTCAACCTAGCTTTTAGCTTCCTAATCCTCATATTACATATTTTGTTGCGGGTCATGTAATGGTAGGCCATGTGTCGAAGCATTTTCTTATCCCAGTTTGCCTTCTCAATTAGTCTTTCAAGATGTATGTTGACCCTCTCAAGCCATGTTTCCCTATCATTTTCAATCTCTTTCTCAATAGGAGTAAACTTGACATCAGCCTCTTTAGCCATTTGCCTATTTAGTTTGATCATTTGCAGCTCCATGAGGACTTACTTGTTACTCAATTGTTTTTTTTCCTGCTCCAAATATTTGATGATGAACTTGGCTCTCTCTAAGTTGTCTACCAAGGATTGTATTTCAGCTTCTCTTTCTTGAATGATGAGGTCTTTGATGGTGTTTTCATCCTGAGCCTCCAAGTCAATAATGCCACTTCCATGATAAGTGAAGTGCTACTGTGGCTCCTCATGCTTAATAAGGTCAAAATCTCTTTCCTCGTCATCACCAATATATTCCTCTTGAACCTTTTCCTTGCCTTCTCTCAACCGCTCAACATGTCCCTATTTTGTTGATGTAGAAGGCAAAGCCCCTTCCACACCTTGTGGAGAAAACATTTGCCTATGGACTGATGACTAAGGCAAGGCCCCTTCCACACCCTGTGGAGCAAACATTTGCCTAGCTATTGCAAAAAGTCTCCTTGTGCCTCTCTGATATGTTAAATACACTAGCACCTCAACAGTTTTGGTTTTCTTCACCTCTTCCCTTCGTTCTTCATGGTTGGAAGGCCAACCTTCTTCTTGAGGCACTGGTGAAGGGATCTGTGGACCATTGAAAATCTCATTAGCAATAAAAGTCTCCCAAGGAATGTTAAGAAGACTAAGCTCGTGAAGAACAATGATTTGATCAAAGAGTAATGATAGATATTGTTCAATTGTTGAGGGTATGGTTTCCTCTGCACAATGTGTGCCATTTTCTCAATGTTTCTAAACATGAAGTAAGGGAGATTCAACATCTTTACTCTAGTGAAATGCATGAGGAGTCTAATATGATAGGCATACAACCCGGAGAATATACCTTCACAAGTGAAGTACTTGATAATAATCCTCATCAAAGGAACGTACCTATTTTCCAAAAGCTTAAAGGGGAATAACATCTTCACTTGATTTCTATATTTATCCTTGATATAGGGCTCGTAGTAATCCTCATCAAGGTCATGACCCTTGTACCATTTTTCACCCACATTACGAATTCTAGAGGCCTCTGAAATGATAGCTGGTGATATTGTAAAGGTCACTCCGGCAAGGGTCACCTTGTTGTTATGTAGATGAGTCACAAAAAGTCTGGCCAACTCATGGTGAAACTGAACTCTTTCCACCATTTCATAAAATTCAAAACATTGCTGGATGTCTGAAACAAGAAACTGCAAGCGGCAAGCTTGTAATTCCCTCAAACTAGTGGGCTCCTCTCTGATGATTCTTCCTCCTTTATCAGGTTTCCTTTGTTGTCTATGTCTCTCCATGGAGTTGTCATTAAGTGTCTCTTCTTCATACTCATAATCACTGCCTCTATCCATGTTTTCCTTTGGCTTGAACAATATGGTTATATATGGATAGTGTTATGTTAGGGTCCCACCCTAACCCCCTTATTCATGTCATGGGATCACATCATAGTCAAGAGTCAATAAAGCCCATATTAATATTTGTAAGTGGTTAACCTACAATTAATGAAGGGACCACAGTTAGTTGCAAATGGGCGGTAGTATTAGATAGATGGTATTTAATAAAACCCACGGTATTGACCCGTGGTATTGCATGTATGAGTCATATATAAAGGATAGAGACTCCCTGCGAGAAGTATCGTGTCTTGTTTGTAATCGAGCTTTGCTCTATTGGAGGTTGCCCCCTCGAAGAGGCCTGTGAACATTTCTCTCTGAGTAATAAAATCATTGCTATTCTGTGTTCTGGGTATATTTTCTTCGCATATTCTGTGTTCTGGGTATTTTCTCGCATATTCTTTGTTCGGTATTGCTTTGCAGGTTAAGAAGCATAACAAGTGGTATCAGAGCACTTTCCAGGGCTCGGTGGGATCTCCCTCCAAATTTTACCAATTTTTTTTTTTTGGCTAGGGACGTGTTCCGGCGTCTTTAAACCACGGGATCTGTCGTTAAGCGCATAAACCTGCGGATTTGGGGAGGCATGCACGCAGGTGGTCACGTCTGTTGGACTCCCTTGTAACCCCTGTGGGTACCCTTTCGAGTAGTAGCGCATTAGACAGAACCGCACACGGACTGTCTTCCACGTACCCTCTGGGTATATAGAAAGCCCCATAGCTACCTTGAAGCCTCGCCATAGATAAACCTTAGGCCGTCTTGTGGCTACAGTACACAGAGAACAACACTCGGAGAGATTACTCGCCCATACGATAGGGTAGTCGGGTTGTACGGCTAAGGG